>WYDI02022177.1:2690-12995 GCA_009867235.2 Psittacus erithacus | reverse complement strand
AGTGCATGGTGGTGTCTGGGGTTGTTCTTCCCCAGGTGTAGGCCTTTGCATTTCCTTTGACTGAACTTCGTGAGCTTCCTGTATTGCTGTCTTTTCAGGGTTTATTATCCTTGTTTTGGTCTTTTTTTGTTGTTTGTTTTAAATGATAGGGGGGGGATTTCTGCCAATGTTACGAAGTTTTCCCGCAAGTATTGAAATGTATTGAAAACTGTAAGAGCTGTTGGATGAGTTTTGTTCTTCCCGGTGCACAGGATTTAACAATGTAAACAGCCTTAAGCAAGCAGAAAGGCTACACACCTCAGAGTAGCAGGATATCGTCTCTAAGAAACAAATGAACTTATTGTTAGGTTTTGGTCAAAACCAGACCTTTATTTATGTTTCTTACTGTGATTTCTTTCCATTTGTTAGACAACAGTTATACATTGAGTTCTTAAATTTAAAACTGTATTGCATTTGAATTTGGTTTAAATATAAAAGCTTCAAATTTGTTTTGTAAAGTTCAATCTCAGTTCAAAATAACTTGGTTCAAATACCTTCTAAAATAATTGCATGTATGAATGTGCATAATTTAACTTTTGTCTCAGACTGAAGTAGACTTAAAACTGGCTTCAGTTTTATACCTCTCTTGTGGAATGGAATCTCTGTATTTTACTTCTTTGAAAGTAGTGTTCAATGAAGAGGATTTAGATTGATAAACTACAGTAAAGCTTTATGAATGTTGGTTGGAATATATTTTCTTCACATGACATCTTTTCTTTTGGAAAAGGTTTATTAATAAAACATTGAAAGTGAATGTGAAAGTATACTGAAAATTCCCTGTGTAAAAATGTTGATCTCCTTGAAGAGTTTAGTTCTTGAAAGGTGCTTAAAAAAATCCTGAGCATGCAGAATTCTTCTCTTAATATGGTGATACTTACTTCAAAGCTTACCAATGACAGCAGGAGCTTTATGCAAACAACTTGAAGTTGTGTAGGGCCCACAAAAACAGGAAGGTGCATAAACTCCTTTCAGTATTCAGAGCTGTTTCCATGCTTACTGTAAGATTTGATCAGAAAAAGAAAAATGCACATCAAGATAGTTGTGTATTGACTTTCAGAGGGTCTGTGTGATTAAAATGATCCGTATTCTTATATTTAAAAATAGCCTGAAACAGTAGGGATGAGTGATAATGCTGTTACTTTTGGCAAAAAAAAAAAACAAACCAAATAATTTTTTAAAGGTTACTTAGTATTGTGCATAATATCCTGGAGGGTTTTTTAACTATCAATATTAGTAAGACAACTTTATTTACATGGCTTCATGCTGCTAGTAGCAAGTAACCTTGAATTATGTATCTTAATAGTTTTTGTGTCTCATCTCAACATCCATTTATGTTTAAAAGAAAAATTATTAAAATTCCCATAAACTGAAAACATTTTTTAGAGCAGTGGCCTGTGATTTTTTTTGTTGTTGTTGTTTAGTTGTTTGCTTCTTACTAGCTCTATTTCTTCAACATGATATAAAATTTCAAAGTATTGTGAAGCATTTCAAGTTTTAAAAGGCGGATTCTGAGGGCTGCATGTCCTGGGTGTTTTTAGTTCTGTGCCCACTTCTAAAAAAATACTTCTTTTCCATGCTTGTTTATGTGCATTGTTCATTTGTTGGCTTTCTTTCATAGTTTTTAATATCTCAGCCTTTTTATCTAATTTATCATTTTCATATTTTTAAAGGTCCCCAGGTGCATCCAATTTTTCAACTTTACCAAAGATCTCTCCATCTCTATCAAATAATTATAACAACATGAACAACAGAAAGTAAGCAATATACCTTAAAACATTATTTGATTTAGTTGCCCCAGTGTGGCATAAACAAATTTTGATGCTTTATAACTCTTAGCTTAAGGATTTCTATTTGTTTTGCAATATTTGGATGGTGAATGGTTACTGGTCACTATTTCATAGTGTAGGTATTGTTACAGCATGATGCCAGGAAATGAAATGCAGTTAAAGATATGTGGTAGCTCTTAGTGCTCAGTAGTGTAGATGCTAAAAAGAATGTTGAGTTTTGTAAGAAAATTCATAAAGATTTCATTTGGAGTTTATCATGCTAAAAATATATTGTTGTTATTAACCTGCCTGAATTTAGATGGACTGCTTACGTTTCTGGTGGTCAGGTTTTCCCTTACTTAATGGTCCTAAGGTATTATAGCAGCATATGTGATATCACACATTGCTTTGAGGCCGCTAAAACTGAAATATTTTAGCTATAATGGTTTAGTTATTATAGCCATTGATTAATTATCAGCAACTCAACTTCTATCTTAATGCCAGGAGTTTTGAGAGAGATCAGGCAGATAGGTGTGCTTGAATATTGCAATAATCAGAGGTTTGGTTAAACAGACTTCTCACTTTTAAGGGTTTTCTCCTTTATATTCCAAATAAGAAGTTTAATAGAGAAGAGTTTTCATATTCTAGTGGCCAACTTTGTGTGTAATTTTTTTTATTGTACACTACTGTAAAAAAGTTGGTGAATATAGAAAAACATGGAATTATTTCACTTTAACAGATAATGGAGCATCTTTCAAATGCTTGAAATCAGAGAGCAGTCATCTTTAATGCAAGCTGGGGGAAATCGAAGAGGCATATTCTTACAATTCATTCAAATTTAAAATATTTTTCCAAACATGCATTTTGTGATCAAACATGAAGATGTTAAATATTAAAAAGGTGACATAGATATTAAATATCTTATACAATATCTTCCAGTTAAATACTGCATTTATCAGAAGTGATTTTTCCTAAGGGGCGAAGTGTCACTTGTGCTTCTACCAATTGTGAGTAGCCCCAACTCTTACTGTTGAACAGTTGAAATCCATGTATTTAACCGCAGTCTATTGTACTCTGTCAATGTGTAGTAAATAAAATGTATATTGTATCTATGACTGTTTGAAGAATTATTTGACTGGAGCTTAGCCTCCAGCTGAAAACTAATGTCTCCTTCCCCCATTGCTTGTGCAAAAGAGAGTTGTAATGCCAGAACCAAGGCTTAACAGTTATTTTTCCCTATGGAGCCAGTGTTTTAAATTAAGCCAGCAAGACTTTTTTTCTTCTTCTTTGTCTTCTTTTTTTTTTTCCTTTTTTTTTTCTTCTTTTTTCTTTCCTTAATGTTAGTTTCTCTTTAGTGCTGCTGTCATTATTTTTGGGAAACACTTATGAAACCTGTTGCCAGCTCTTGCAGCTTTTAAAGGTAGTTTCTTCACTTGCTTTAGCTGGTTTTTACTTCTTGATTTATTTTGGAGCCAAATAGGAGCTTTTATAATGTAAGGTAAAAGTCTGAGATTGGTTTTGCTTGTTTTTTTAATTTGAGGGTTTTCAACAGACATACACGTTTAAAAGGAAGTGATACAAAATTCAGATGTGATAAGAAATTGGTCCTTTAAAGTGCCTTAATTATAACTTAAGGATTTGTAAATGAAAGACTAGGCACATGTTATCTGTAGTGTTATGAAATGCCATCCTTTTTCCTCTTGTAACTGAAACCGCTGTATATCTGGCTGTTATGTAAGGCAGATATTCGGTGAAGTACGTGGTTTTCCTTGCAGTGTAATTATCCACTTATGATGAGTTTAAAATAAATATTAAAAAAAATCACAAATTCATAATTCACTACAATATATAATATGAGAGAATCTTGAGCAGTGCTTCTGTCAGAATACAAGTTCAAGATGAAGTACTTCAGTGAAAGAGAAGTTATATCCATTAATATACCATGTACTTAAAGTATGTACTGTTGCATTCAGAATTTTTGGCTTCAAAAGCTAAGTGGAAAGATATATCTCTGTATTTAATTGTATTGGGTTAAGTTCAGGCTTCTTTTCATTACTTTCTTAATTAACTACTTGATGACAGCTTTGCTTAGATTTTATTTTCATGTTTCTGCCTTACTTTCTCTTACATTCCACACCATCTTCAGTATGATAGCAAAATTGCACATTTGTCGCTTTCCAAGATCCATTGACACTTTCATATGGACATGAGATGCTGTGACTGTAAAAGAAATACCAACATTTTTTTTTTGAAGATAATTTTACCTGACAACATTGATTTTTAAGGCAGAAAAAGGCAAACAACAGGTTGTGTAGTAATAGTCATACATGTTAGTTTTTGCAGGCCTGGTTTTGCAATTATTAGAGCTTGGCTATAGAGTACAAATTTTGTTAAAACTCTTTAAAGTATCATGTTTCTTCGTATGGTGCATATTTATTTAATACTTGCATAATTCAGAAAGTATTCTGAGTAATAGTAATCCTCAAATTGGTAAATACTTAATTGTGTGCTGAGGTAGTTACATGTTAGATAATAGAAACAGCTTGTGTCTTCATTTCTGTAAATGTGAATTTCCATTTGGAATGAAGGATTCAAAGTAATTGGTCTTTGATGTTCTTTCGCCTTTACAGGTGATCTTATTGTAAGAATAACATAGAAGGATTAGCATTATATGTGTTAGTGGATTCAGGGGAGCAGGGAGAGACACATCATTTAGGTCTTACTGGAATTCCTGTTTATTGCTGTTATAAAGCAATACAATTCATATCACATGGTATTTTTTAAATTATGTGGGGAGGGGATTAAAAGCAGTTGAACAGGGGTTTTGCTTGGGAAGTAAGTGAGAAGTTGCTTTGTGTTCTTCATTTGTAACCATTGTTTCAGGCTCCTAAAATGACTTGCTTCATCATTCAGTAGTGTCAGCTTTTCCAAAGAAGGACAGCTGGCAGCTCTGTTCACATGCGTGGTATTTTTCAATATGCTTATTTCAAGAAGTATAAATGTTAATTACATCACCTGTAGGAACAGTTTCTTTGTGTTGCACCAGACACGTAGGCAAATAGTATGAGGAAGGTGCTTTTTAACTTTGTTTAAATAGATTATAATATTATCTTTTGCTCTTTAGACAATTATCATGAACCATAACAAAGACAGTAGTCTTTGTATAGTGACATGGGTCTCTGCTGCTTCAGGCATCTCTAAAAATTGATGTGACCCGATTATGGGTTTGTTAAAACATCTGGTTACAAAAATGCATTGGCCGTGCATTAAAGTCATTGAAATATTACAGAGCTCAGTAAGTGTTCTAACCTTTTAATTCTCTGGGTTCATTCCTACAGTTCAAATTCCTTTTGCATCACCTGTTGTTGGTATATGGAATTCCCCTGTCAAATTGTGTCCTTTCTAAAGCTACTGATAATTTTCCAAACTTCTCTGTTCAAAATCCACATTTCCCAGAACTCACAACTACACAGTGAGTGCTCTGGGTTCATCAACATCTGAAAGCTGCCTTGAGGTTTAAAGGCAGGGTACAGGCAATACATGCAAGTAATTTCAAATATGGCAAATGCAACTCCACATTTATAGATCTATGGATAATAAAATGTCATTAGGAAATCTCCCTTTGCCATTCTTACTACTTCAGGAAGTCTCAAGTGTTCTGAAGACAGTTTTTTTCAAGCTTTGCCATATTTCTTGATCACCAATTTCTACTATGAGCCATTAGTGTTTTCTTTCTGTTATTGCCCTTATTTAAACACTCCATTCTGATACTACCCCTTTGCTTTTCCATAGCTCCCTCATTAACCTGTAGCAACTTTCTGGAGGTGTTGCAGGAAAAGTAGTTGTGTGATAAATGCAGGCACGATTCGTGTCAAAGTAGAATATGGTGTGATAAATGTGATCATTGTACCCTGTGTGGATCTGACAATTTGAGACCATTATAATCAGTGTGATAACTGTGAGGAATGTTGGAATTGAATTGCGAATATGTAAGGGTAAAACATAGACAAGTGTGCTCCCCCCTTTTTGGAGCTGAAGTAGCCACTGCCTCTTAGAAAACCCCGCCTAGTGCTGATGTGGCATAGCCGCCCAGAGCGGATGTAGCCGCCGCCTTTCCGCCGGAAGATAACACCACGAGACTGTCAAAAGACCAACGGGAGAAGGACACGTACCCCAGTGACTCGGATGGCCAAATGAAAGAGAAGCAGGAAGACTGCCTGGCGAAAGGAGATTGGTCCAGATGATGATGCAAGAATACAAAAGGCGGGGCTTTTGAGAAATTCGGTGTGCGTTGTGACGGAGCTAGGGGAGGCTCTGCGCGCGCACCCAGCGCTGTTTTGCTTATTGCTCCTTAGCCTAATTAAAATTGCAATTTTTTTTTTTAAATTGGGTTTCAGTCGTTTGTTTATAACAGTTGGAGGCTGGGGACATGTTATCACAAGTTGTTTTTTCTGTGGCACTTCTGTTTGAATTAAGTTCATGAAGACTTGCCTCACATCTTTACTTGCTTTTTATTGTTAGCCGCTTGCTACTGACCAGCAGTAGTACTTTGGTTTTTGTTCAGTCTCAAAAGCATGAAAAGCAGAGGCACCATGTAATTTAAATGAAAATAATTCTTCCAGGAAAAATGAAGTTTGTGCACTGATAAAGCTGTACAGAGACATTTAGTCTTCTGCACATAGGAGACACTGTATTTTGCAGGATATGTTTTGATAAAGTATCACAGAACCCTGAAAGAAAATATGAATAGAGCTGACTCACGGGATGATTGTGGTAACCACATTCTCTAAACCACTCACACGTATTTCTGTGGACCAGTACAGAAGATGAAAGAGCTCAGAAATGCTTTCCCTTTTGAAAAGTAAATTCTGATAATTTGTAGCTTAGAGCGAACCAACATTGAGGGTCTATCTGTGTTACAGTTATCCCGAATTAAATTACCATGATGTTATTCAGCTAATTTGAGGAAATCTTTTACATGATTGTACTACAGCCAAAAAAGACACTTGTTGCATTTCCTAGCTTTCTATTGTCCCCCTTAAGGTGACAGTTTGTGAAGGGGGAAACCTTCAGAACAGCAAAAAGAAGGGGAGTGAATATCCCCAGGGAAAGTACATTCAGTCGTTTTATTACCCCCACATCTCCTAAATTCCCAGAACAGATTTCTCTTAATTGTGTGAAAATAATAATATTTGAGTCATGTAAGGAAAGTAGTAGGAAGCAAGCAGAGCTGGAAGTAGAAGCTTATTGTGCACCTTCTAAGCATGCATTTCTACTGCTGCTGTGCAGTGTTGGAACAAGTCAAGGGTTGGCTATATTGTGGAGGTTGCGCTGGCACCAGTGGCAATCTTGTGCTTTTTCTTACTGGAGGAACTGAGGCTTGGCAGCTGAAGGGGATTGGGGTTGATTGCAGTAGCTGGACTGCAAGTGCAAAAGGAGATGGAAGGTAATTTTCCCTGAAATTACCGACTCATGCATCGGTGAACCAGAGATTAATATTAGGGGAGGGCTGACCACAGAAGCAAGCTTGAAGGGTTTGTGGGCCCTGGATTTCAAAAAGTATCTTGTGTAAACTAAGGTGAAGCATCTAAGTTGGGATTAAGCTGAACAGGCAAAACTGACTTTCGAATGATTTTTCGTGGAGAATGACCAGTAAAAACAATGCCACTTAGGTTGTTTGGGGACAAGCCAGAAAGCAGAGAAAATGCATGTGTATGGAGAAAGGAAGGATTGATAGGAGAGAAATTATCAGAAATTAAAAGAAATTATCAGAAAAGTTTGAGAACAGCAGTTTTATGGAGAGTGGGGCTATAAAATACACAGATTTCTGGGGCCATTGAAAGAGGGAGAAATTTTCTTCCCCTTCTGTTTGAAATTTTCGGTATCTTTTCTGATTAAAACAAAACAACTGTTATTCATGTAAAGTGAGTAATTGTGCACTCAGGAGACAGCTGGAATTCAGTTGGATGTAAAGAGCGTGATGCTGTTGAGGAATAATGGCTGGAGTGTACCAGCGGGCATTTGCATCCTCAGATTTTTGCAATTATAAATCTTGATTATTTATCAGGATTGATTCTTTGCGTATTTTTCCTTGTCATTCTTAGCAATTGACTTCCAAATTTTTGTTGAAGTGGCTTCTAATGTGAATAATGCTTAGTGACTGCAGAAATACTCTTGAACTTTAGCCAGAAGTAACTATCACACGGATTTCATGATGATCAGTGCCTGAAATAGTTTGAGTTTAACCTCTAGTTGTCTATTTGGATGTTTTTTGTTGCATCTGTAATATTACAGAGCATCCTCTTACAAGATTCATTTGCCTTTCTAGCATTCTCAGATATGCTTACTTTACTGTTTCGAGGGTTATTCTATATTTAGCATTTGCATGATTTCATCTGGAAACAAACTGCTATAAGTCTTACGATTTTACCTATTTCATTCTTCTCCAGTTTCTCCAAACAGACACGTTATAGAGATTTATAATGAAGTTGTTAGAAGACATTTTGCGCATTCTTTTACCTCTCAAGGCTTTCCTGCGTTTGCATGCTGAATTGTGCTGTCCTAGTAAGGAAGCTATAAATAGACTGTCTGATGCAGTGAGGCAGCTATGCCACAGTGGCCTTGGAAATCTCAGCTTTCACCTGTAACTCTACATTCCCATTCCCACCGACCTCACTCTTGCAGTAGCAGGATGCAAAAGGGACGTAAATGATTGATTGCTGCTGGTGGTGTCTAAAGTCTGAGTGTATTAAATTTGATGGAGCAATGAAGAATAGAGTAAGCTGTGAAGCTGCTCCTATCAAAAAGGGGTAGGGATATACTGATTGCAGTTACTGCAGTACAATAGAGTTTGGTTTTTTGCACAGGTGACTTTTAAATTGAAATTAACATTATTGCCAAAGTTAAATGCTTCTTTAAATCATTGTTCATAAAGTTACTTTAACATTTTTAATGATTTAAGTTTGTAAGATACTTGTATATATTGAAACACTATAGAGTATGTGTTTACATTGTGAAAGATGTTTCTTTTTTTTACAGTGTGAAAAATTCAAATTATTGTCTGCCATCATATACTGCTTATAAGAATTATGATTATTCAGAGCCAGGAAGACACAATGAGCAGCCAGGCCTGTGTGGCCTGAGTAACTTGGGGAATACATGTTTCATGAATTCAGCAATTCAGGTATGTACTTTAGAGTAAAATAAGCTTGTCTTATTACTTGGAAACTAATATCTTGTTATTTTTTGTCATGTTTGGAAATTAATATTAAGAAACTCTTAATTAGCAGGATAGGATTAAAAGTGAGGAAATAATTTCTATACTAGCTAAGTTGATTTGCGTAGCTGCATTCATGGTTTCCCCTGGTTTTGCATAGTGATCCGTGTTAGAAAGCTATTTGACAGCATTATACATGAGTGAACCATGAAATGGGATTCTTTGCTTTTTGTAATGATTGCTGTGCATGCATGTTGCAAAAAAATCCTTTTTCATTTTGAGATGCAGTCGAGTAGACGGTAATGCTGAAGTGTCAAAAATAGGATCACTAGTGGATCACTAGGCCTTTATTTCTAACTAATTATCATGTACTTCTAGCGTGCAGGTTAACATGCAGGGAGCCTTTGAACATATTTCCTTTTGACTTTTCCCTTTTGAACAGATGCTATTTCAAGGATGAGATATTTTACAGAAATGTATAATAGCTTGTTTCTTTGCTATGATTGCAACAGAAATACTAGTATACCTAGTATTACTCTTACCAAAACAGAAAACCCCTTTGTCCTTTTAAGTGGAAGTGGCAGTGGTAGACTGATTAATGATCAGAAAGAACTAGTTGTTTAATGTGGTTTTGTTTAGTTCTGGAGCTTGTGTTTTGTCTTCAAAGCAGTCTTATGTCAAAAACCTGGGGAGTGTATTTAAGTTCTCACTCACATTTTTTTTCCTGCTGAGTATAAAGATACTAGATCCTAATAGAGCATACTTCAGAGTCAATCCCTTCCTTTGTCTTCACGACAGTTTCCAACTTATGTTTGTGATTTCTTTGGGTAAAATGAAATATTTTTTTTTTTAAAAAAGTATCCCTTATTTAGATATATATCCTGTATATACAGCCAGAGAATAATTTGGGTTAGAAGGGACCCAGGATGATCGTGGATCTCACCTCTTTTGAGAAGAATCTGGCTTCACTCCTCTGTAGCCTACCATAATATAGGGGCAGACAGCCACAAGCTTTCCCCTTAGTCATGTCCTTAATCCTTAGCTTCCTCTGGAAGCCATCAGGAGAACTGGCTACCCTGGATTTGGAGAAGGCTGAGGTTCTTAATGTCTTCTTTGCCTCGGGCTTCACTGGCGAATGCTCTGACCACACCACCCAAGTCTTGGAAGGCAGGCACAGGGACTGTGAGAATGAAGACCCTAGGCCCAGTGTAGGAGAGGATCAGGTTCAAGACCATCTTAAGAACCTGAACGTGCACAAGTCCATGGGACCTGATGAAATCCATC
>WYDI02022176.1:0-31085 GCA_009867235.2 Psittacus erithacus | reverse complement strand
TGAGAAAGTTGGGGCTGTTCAGCCTGGAGAAGAGAAGGCTGCATGGAGACCTCATAGCAGCCTTCTAGTATCTGAAGTGGGGCTATAGGGATGCTGGGGAATGACTTTTCATTAGAGACTGTAGTGATAGGACAAGGGGTAACAGGTTCAAACTTAAACAAGGGAAATTTAGATTGGATATAAGGAAGAAGTTCTTTACTGTGAGGGTGATGAGGCACTGGAATGGGTTGCCAGGAAGGTTGTGAATGCTCCATCCCTGGCGGTGTTCAGTGCCAGGCTGGACATCATTTAGTGACATCATTTAGTGTGAGGTTGCCCTGCTCATGGCAGGAGGGTTGGAACAAGATGATCTGAAGGTCCTTTCCAACCCTAACTATTCTGATTCTATGTGTTGCACAAAGTAAGGTCTAGCTTGTTCAAGAGCATGAGACTCTTTTGAGCCAATATCTTCCTTTTAATGTTGGTTTCCATATTACCTGTGCCCGTATCAGAATTCCTCAAGCAATCAAAAGTTCTGAAAAATAAAGTATTTTCAGTAGAAGTTGTATGCTTACCTTCAATATGTTAATATTTTCTTCGAGGTGAATTTTTTATGAGGGGAGTAAAGCCACTTGAATATCTGATGGAAAGTAGAGGAGTGTTGTCAGGGAAAAAAAAACATTTTAACTTTTTGGGGTGTTTTGGTGAAAAATTACTCAGGAGGATCAAATTGATCAGTCTGTACTTCCTTGGACTCTCTCTGCTTAGGATATGTTCTCAGTTCTGTTTCTCAGTTTCACTGCCTAGGTATTTGATTGATAATTCATCATGCACCTTGATATAGGCATGCCTTCGCTACCCAGTTTTTTAACCTTTTATTGTAAATACGTGTGTTTACGCTGGATATTACTCTGAATGGTATTTAAAATGACATTCCAAAAGCATTGTTCATTTTTAAAACAATTTCAGTGGCCAAACTGACATCCATTCATTTTTTCTTATGATTTCAGCTTTTAGACTTAATTCTGATTTCTTGTCCTCTTTTTATCCCAAAACAGTAGTCTTTGTTATTCTGATTCTGTGCTGATCCTATTTGAGGCCTATCTGGTTTAAAGCAGAGGAAGTCTCTGTGTAGTATAGTGTATTTATTTAATTTCCAGTAATTCACTGAAGGTGTCAGTGTTTTCAAGGAGACTCCGGTGTTGCTGAAAATGTGTCAGTCTTGTGTAGTCAGTACTTGGGCTAAAATACATGTGCAACAAGTTAAAGTGGATGCTTAATTAACTTCTTAATTAAGTTTCAGGTAACTTATCTAAGCCCTTAGTAGGGCACATCTAGTTAGCAATGCAGTAATGAAACCCAATTGTTCCACTTTTCTTTTAAAAAGGGCTAGGAGTAGGGATTGGGCAGGGGATTGAGCCATCAGCTTTTTATTAATGTCAGGAAAATCTGGTTTAGTTCAACCATATTAGAGACATGATGTTGTGTTGGATTAAGTAACTTATTAAAAAAATTGATCTGAAGAAAGGAACAAAACACATGCACAAAACCCCAAAGCTTGAGTCTGAGTCCATGCTGTTCTGTTCTTGGTATCAGCACCGCTGGCCGGGTGCAAACAGGTTTGAACATA
Organism: Psittacus erithacus; assembly: GCA_009867235.2. NCBI lineage: Eukaryota > Metazoa > Chordata > Aves > Psittaciformes > Psittacidae > Psittacus > Psittacus erithacus. The sequence continues at coordinate 29,476 of WYDI02022176.1, read as the reverse complement.
GCAGTAAGGCAGAATTCCTGTTCATGAAACTGCTGCAAGAAAGGTGTTAACAGCTAGTGAGTGTGTTTCGACCAACTAATCAATATTATGGTGTTATCAGTGCATTCAGCTGTTCCCACTCTGTTCCCTAAGAGCCACACCAGGAGTACACTTCATAAGTTCCGTAACTTCGTAAAAGGAAAATGTTCATATTTCATGGAAGAGCAGCAGTGTTGTTTCTCAGGAGGCTCACTTCTTACTGGATTTATAACAAATATGACACCTGGATCTGAGACCTCCTGGGTGCATTTGAGTTTGTACCTACCTGGATTTTTGAACAGACCGTGTCCTCAGTTTGGTCTTTAAAAGACTGTTGTAATTTTTCCAGACGCTTATCCTGCTTCTCTCACCCCTCACCATTAAAGATTATAATTATTTTCCTTCCCTCTCCCTTGCCCCCTGATAAATTCCTGGTACTGGTTAATAAATGCATCTTTCAGTTAAGAATCAGTGCCTCTTACTATGGGTAAACGCAGAACTCCACACTTCTGGATTCAGACAAGCTGAGCTAGTAGGATGCAAAATGGAGCGGATTTATCATCCCTTGCTCTCTAGGTGTTGAGGGCTACTTTCAGACCAAATTTCACAATTTTAAATGCTATTCTAATTCATCCTTTTCCCCTTTTCTGAGAACTACTTTAAAAGGAACTTCAGAGCGCTTAATGCTCTGACTGCACCCAGCAATGTGCTTTAGAGAGCCAAGTGGGCCAAGTGGAACACAGGCTCCTGTAGGTCAGTACAGTCTGCTGGTTCTCTGCTGTTGCGGTTAGGTGAATTAGGATGTAACTGGGACAACAAAGGCTTAGCTGTTTGCAGGGTTCACTGTCACTGAAACAGATGTTCCAGTGTTCTCCTCTCGCTCCTGATTCTGTTCTGATGTTTAGCTTACCCCTTGGAAAACCAAGGGGAGAGACTGGTGAGCCTCATCAGCGCGCTGTTCAGTCAGATTAGTACCTCCGTCAATGGGAGACAGGCACAAGAGCATATATCTGTGGGCAAAAGAAGAAAGAGATAGAATTGGGAGACAGGGAAGGAGTAGGTGAACTGCCACTTACAGTAGCCTTTTAGGTCAGTTGAGCTGTCTTGCATGCCATCAGTCTGAATTGTATAGCCTTTTTATGCCAACACAGACATGCAGCATGGATATAGTGTGACCTGCAGTCTTGGCCCTTCATATTCTAGAGAAAAGTCTCCCAGAAGGAGTAGTATTTGAAGGAGAATGCAAGATGTCTCTCTTAATGGACCATGAAGTGCTGACAGGCTGCTTTTAAAACAAACAAAAGCCCAAACCAACCAAAATCCACACTTGGTTTTGTATATTTTTGGACTTCAACTCCTCCAACATGTGTGGATGTTATACAAAATATTACACTTTGAGAATGTTTTAGGTCATCAGTCTGTTACTTGCAGGATTAAAAATCTGCCTTAAAAGATATTATGAACTGTCTGGAAGGCTGGTGAAAATGTATCCTTCTCATAGCTGTTAATCTCCACATCTGCGCCTCTAGAATGCTTTCATGTGATCTGCCCCTGTTGTTTTTTAAGCTTATGTGACTGATGCTAGATAAAGATTATATAGATCAAATGGGAAAGAAGTCTGATTGTTTTACATACAATATAAAATTCAAAAAGCATGCTTTCATCTACCCACTCTTCAGAAAAAAAAATGGGGCGGGGGAAAGAAAGGTGTCAGACCCTATTCAGGGAATAATTATCTTCTTCTGCACAGTGAGTTGTATAAGAAATGTACTCATCAATAAGAGAGTATCCCCCCAAGTTATAAAGTGGAAAAAAAGGGTGGAAACTAAGAACAAAGGCTTGTCAGACTAAAATGGATACAGCTGTGTGTACCATTTTAATGCTGTTCACAAGGAATCACACTAAGACTTCTACAACAGAAATCCTGGTATCACCAAAGTGGACATTTCTGTAATTTAGAAATATAACATATTAGTGTGTGTGGTGTTCAGTGAATTTGAACACATAGTCTTTGTTTAGATATTCTACACTGCTCCTTATGTACATTTTGAACACCAACACTTAGCTGGCCAGGGCTTTCTGTGAACTAATGCGTGAGAGCTGCAGCAGCTGGGGGGATGTTAGAAGGCACACAGTCACTGTGAGCCGCCCTGCTCTAAAACCTCAGAGGAGTGTGGTAGCTATTAGTTGATGCAATCAAGGTTTTAAAAGAAAAACTTCTTCATCTCCTACTGTTCTTCCTGTGTTTTGATAATATTAAGTGATTTCCTGAGCTACTTCTATACTTGGAATACTAAGTAATTCAACACATGCAAAACATAGGAGGGATTTCTGCTTGGGAAAATCACTTCCAAATTCCTGTTAATTTTGCACGCAATTAACATGGTGCTGGCCTTTCTTAGGTACCAGTCAATATGATAGATGGCTTTCTTAAAGGGCAGTCAGTTTAGTTTATTGAGAACTTTTAAAGAGTGACTGATAGCTCTGTAAGTCACAGAAAGAGCCGTTTAAAGGACTTCCAGAAAAAGTACTGGAAATAAAATACCATTTTTTTTTGAGATTAGAAGTTTTACAAAGTTTCATGAAAACAGTAAATCATTGCACCTTTCTGAGAATGTATTGACATAAGTTTTAGGTCTTACTGAAAACATGTTGATATCTGTTAGGATACAAATAGGGGTTTTTTATGCTTAACCTATAAATTAACATGTTGTACGAGTATTCAAAATAAGTAGAAATGTTACTACTTGAAATACAGTGATACATTTACCTGTCAGAAAGATCTATGTATATAATTCCTGAGAGCTTTCTTAAAAGCATTTACTTTATGTGGGGCAGAAGGTATTTTTAAAAGTGAAATTGATAGGAAAACCCAAACTTCTGTGGTTGTGGAATGTGGATTTTGAACCTTTGTCCTGCCTTCTTTAAGTGTCTCAGTTGCATGAATTTCAGTGGCAGTCACAGACCTTCAAGACAGCTTTGGAGATTGCCTGGTCCAACCGCCTGCTCCAAGCAGTGTCAACCAGAGCAGGTTGCTTAGGGCTGTTTCCGATTACCTTCAGGGATGGAGATGACTTCTTCAGTATTTCCTATTGCTTAAAATGCATTCTGTTCTTGCTACTGGTTATTGTAAATGTTATTGTGAGGAGCTTAGCTCTCCCAAGGTATTGTAAGTTGAATTCAGGTGACAAACAAAGATGAACAATTCTGCCTGGGAGCTACACCCACAGATTCACAAGATTGATGTTTCAGAATTGTACCTGGCATCTTTGTGTGGCAATGCAATTTCACAGGCAGCTGGGGTCTCTTTACAGGTAGAATGGACAACTAGAGGAAATGATCCAACACTTCTTTCTTTCCACATTTGTCCACATACTTGGTTCTTGCCCATTACCTGGTAGCAGACTTAGAACTGTGCAGGCACATCTTCAGCCATGTAAGGGGTCTGATACAGTTAAAATACGTATGTGTTTTTTTGTTGTTGTTGTTTTGTGGGTTTGTTGTTGGTTTAGGGGTTTTTTTTACTATTATTTTGTGTGGGTTTTGTATTTTCCTTTTAAGGGACTGAGATTAGATTTTAGCTGGATCTGTCAAATGGTCAAAGAGAAGCAGCCAAGCTGCCTTTTGGGGGCCTAAAGCTTCTCAAAAAGATTTAGCATAAACCCAAAGGCTAGTAGGCCTTTCATCCCTATATATAGATAAATATATGTATATGATTTTCCCCTTTTTTACTTTCCAGTCTTGGTGTCCTTACAGTCATCTTCCTATGAAATAAATACATAGCCAGATAAACCTATTTCCTTACACTTCTCTCTAAAAGTAACATCAGGATGTTGGTTTTTATATCAAAAACCAGCTAACATGCATGCAGCAAACAAAATTACTTCCATTCATTTTCTTTCCTTAGTAAAAAACCAAAGTTTTCTGCTTTGTTCAAGATGGGCCAAGTCATTCCCTATGGCCTTTCTTTGCTTGTGTTTTGATGACTCTTGGGATGGGGACAGCGATGGACTTTATGGAAATTTTGCGGCAGGCATTTGATCACCTGCCTTTAGGGCAGGTAGAAAGCCTAAAGGAATAGTCATATGGTATTTCATATGCACATAGGATTTTGGGATAGTAAATGTAATTTTAATCTTATTTACACGTATTTGAAATAAATGTACAAATCTGGTAGTCGGATTATATCAGTTGTGTTTGCATTTGTACTGTCCAACAATAATTTCAAATACAGGGAGAAGAAGCTACTCAGGTAAGTAGAAGATGTCGTTATTATTCCCTTTTCTACAATTTTGACAGAATATATGCTTATTGACAAAGTTTCTGCTTCTCCTTCTTTGTGTGACATTGATCAACTAAAGCCGTTGATCAGTGACCTGTACAAATCAATGGATTATCTTTTCAATAGCTGACAGATAGGTGTGGATGAGTTGCATGCTGTTAGTCAGCTTGTCTGTGTTACTAATGAATATTCTTGGCCACACGACACCGAAGATCAGAGAACAGGAGGCAGCATTGGCTGCTTTTCTGTCTTAGGCCTTTGTCTCAACTGTGGCTGTCTCAACTCTGTCACGCTTGCACACTAAGAGGAATGGCAGTGGCAGTCTGATAATTTCTAATCTCCTCTGACATCAGTACGTCCTGTGGTTTACTATATGTGAACAAAGAGAGATGGAGGAGGAAAAAAAACGAACTTCTGAGAAAAAGGCTTTGTGTTTGGAGGTGTTGCTTCTCTTCCCTCCTTTGAATATACTTATTTATGTAGAAAACCACTTTATTATACAGAAACCTTACTGCCTTTTGCTGCCATATGTTGTTTACATGTTCCTGGGATAGTTCACTGGGATTTTGATGTGTCTGTGTTTCTGTGAAAATTTAACTGTGGAAGGGGTGTGTTTCCAGACAATTAGTCTGCTGGTTTCAAAGTGTCAGACTGTCAGAAATGATGTGCATTTATAAATCAGTTTGAATTTGGTGAGAGTTTTAACTCAGGGTACAAGGCTGGTTGGGGATTCTTGCACTACTTCATTAGACTAGGTGACACAGTTGGAGAGTACAGATTCCTTTGGCTCGTGGGCACCAAGGTCAGAAGCAGCAAACTTCAAGCTAATCACAGAAGAAATGAGTTGCTTCAAGCTTAACTTAATTGTATTAGGGAATTAAAGAGAAAACTCCTTGTTGGTACTTTTTAGAGCAGAGGCAAATGTGCGCAAGTGGAGACATGATAAGGTCATAGAAAATCTTTAACACTTTGGAAATGAAAAGTACTGAGAAGAGTGAAATGCTTTTAATAGCAAATTTCTTGCTGTCGGGAAGAATAGTTCTGAGACCAAAAGAGGTACAAAGGCTGGATTCCTCCATCTCTAAAGATTTATATACTCCCATTCATCCCTGCAGCCTAACTCCCCATCCAATTTCTGCTGCATTTCTGTTTAAAGTCACTGTGTTACATGCTCTAACCTCATATTTTCCTTAATAAACTCTTAAGCTATCCTGAACATTTGTTAATGCTTTCATGAACTGTTAAAAACAACAAGTTTTGCAACACATCAGTGCTGTTTAATCGAAGAGAAAGCATTTAGGCTAAAAAGTTAACATTAGAATAAATTATTATTACTAGAGGCTTCTTGTCAGCGTTCTGTTATTTTCATGGTTCTATAAATATACACATTTTTAGAAAGAAAAAAACCTATTTTGTCAGTTAAAATCTAAATTATACGAAGATGTGGTTGTTTAAAAAAATAAAAGAAAACAAACAGGAAAAAAGTGTCGCCTGTTCTAAATGACTAAATCAAACAAAATACAGATGGGTCTCTGCTTTACCTCTTGGAGAATTAGAAAAGAGAACATCAAACAGGCATAATTTTTGATTTGCTTAGCATCACTTTTCTTAGTTGTTTAAATACTATTTCACTTACGGTATATTTATAATGCATCTTACATAGGTGGTATGAACTGATAATTGTAAATGTTTGTTGATTAGGGTTGGGAGAAAGAACAGCATTATAGCATTATAGTCCAAAAATTAAAAGTAATACCAGAAATTAAAAAGTAGTTGTTGGTGACTCAGCTCCCTTTTTTAAATGAATTTGACCAAAATCCCACATATAATTAACGTGAAATCTGGCAAAGAATTAATATATGTGCTATAGGGATGCCTAAAACATTTGACACGGCTAAAGAGACAAGGAAAATTTTTGATTATAAAAACTTTAGCTTCTTAATAGCACAGAACCATTTCCCTAGATCTTTCCAGATATGCGAGTAAACCAGATTTTCAGGATGCTTTTCCTTAAGACAGTCATAGAATGGTTTGAGTTGAGAGACCTTTAAAGGTCATCCAGTCCCAACAGCCCGGCAGTGAGCCTTCCCCTAGACCAGGTTGCTCAAAGCACCATCCAGCCTGGCCTTTGAACAATTGCAGGGATGGAAGGAACATCCACAACTTTTCTGGACAGCCTATTCCAGTGTCACACCACCCTCACAATAAAGAATTTCTTCTTAATAACTAATTTAAGTCTACCTTCTTTCAGTTTAAAGCCATTTCTCCTTGTCCTGCCACTACGTAAGTCCTTCTCCAGCTTCCTCATAGGCCCCCTTTAGGCGCTGGAAGCTGCTCTAAGGTCTCCCCAGAGCTGTATCTCCTCCAGGCTGAACAGCCCAGCTCTCTCAGCCTGTCTTCATGGGAGAGGTCCTCCAGCCCTCTCATCCTTCTTCTAGCCCTCCTCTGGACTCACTCGAACAGGTCCATGTCTTTCCTGTGCTGAGGATGCAGGATGCAGTAGTCCAGGTGGGGTCTCACCTGAGCAGAGTAGAGGGGTCGAGTCCTCTTAAGAATTCTCCAATATACTAATAAAGCATACAACCAGCTTGGTTGCCAAAATGAAAATCGTAAGGTCTCATTAAAGTAGGTCTTCTATTTGTGAAAACACTGCATGAAGGAACAGTTACAGACAAGAAACTCATCTTCTGTGAGCAGAAAGGTTTTCTTATGTACTATGGCCAATACTTCAGAAGCTATTGTTTAAAGTTTGAAAGCATGTGTGCTTCCTCATGCGTACTATAATTTAAAGACTAGATTTTTCAGATGCACTTTCTGCCACTAATGCGAAGAAAAACTATTTTTACTTCTAAGCAGATATCAGCTCAAAGGAACTATTAGAAACTTGTGTTTATAGAAATGAAAGATAAAAGTCCATCTGTAAGGAATTGGGAATTGATTCTTTCAGGCTCTAGACTATACAGATGTTAGCACAGAGAATATTTGATGTAGTCCAAAAGCTACAGAAACTACTTTTATGAGAGAATGAATTGGGCATTTTACACCTTGCTTAATAAAGGATTTAAAAATCTCTTTATTTTTTCATTTATTTTTCTGTGCATGTTATCAAGAAGACAAAAAAATGTGGAACTTCTCTAAGAACCAGAACTACTAGTAGTATTAGTGTTGCTTCATCTTTACAACAATACTAATTTGCATAAGTGTATATATATATATATGTCACATCAGTAGATTGGAGAGACTGAGGGCAGTGTGAAATGCAGTCTTGATTCATCACTGGGCAACTTTATGTATAATTTCTTTGGTCGTCTCCATAAGACCTGGTAGCAGTATTTTATCATACACTTACAAGAAAAATGAGCAGCATGGCTCAAAAACTCTGGGCAATTAATTAAATGATATGCTTGTTCATATTGCAGGTCAAGCAGTTAATTGTGCCAAGAATTGCTTTGAAATCATGCATGCCTCAACATAGGCTTTTTGTCTCCCAAGAGAATTCCTCGGGTGTTACTGTGTATCACACTTCCTGTGGATGCCAGTCTAATGCTAACTAATCCTGTTAGTATGTGTAATAGATAGAGTGATATCTGGAAATCTGAATGTGTGTTCAGCAGTTCTGCACACCAGTGTAGAAGAACATTGAAATGTTTGTGACTTCTTGAGCATGGGAGTCAAACATGATTCATGGTTAAAATTAGTGTCATGTGTTTCGATAATTCATACTTCACAGGGCAGAGGAATAACTGCAAGGTAGGATTAAAGAATTTTCAGCTACTTTTTGAACTTTTTGGCTTTATAGTGAAATTGTGTTTGAATGAGTTATGTGCTTTTCAGCTTCCCATGCCCGTGGATGTATAGGAGTCTACTTTTCCTGTGCAATTTTCCTTTTGGATTCGATGTTTTCACTCCAGTCTCTATCAGAATGGTGTGACTGCTGATGCTGAGTTTGTATTTTCAGTTTTTTTATGAGGCTGAAAAATATTCCTTCAGTTTAAGAATGCTGAAATTTGAATCTTCAGAAAATGTCCATACAGTGAAAAAGAAATCTGTCATTAATGGTCTTTGATCCATTGTAGACTTTGGTCCTTGTCTGAAATATAGAAGGTCTAACCATAAACCCAGGCAGGTAAATAGCAATCATTTTTAGTGAAGCAGTAAAGTAATGCAAAGATCAGGTCCACTTGAGCTGTAGGGTTAGTTTTGGAGAAGTTTATAGTGGTAGGGATTTTTCAGTTATTATTCAGAATGATTCAAATGGTGTTGTAATATGAGTACACTGTTGCAAATATATTAATATTGCTTGTTACTTGTAGTCCATCATATTGCACTCCAGGTATGTATTTTGTTAACGACTGTACATGTTTTTTTCATGAGGAAACTGATGTAATTTGATACACATCAATTTCAAGAATTTTGAAAACATTGCTATTGGGAAAAAACAACTGTTTGGCTTATTTTAAATCTGATTTTTTTAATAGAAGAACTCTTATCAGAAGATGAGGGTGATTAAAAGCTATATATCTCGATATTTGTATTTCCTGAGATGATTGCATGTAATGAGGATTTGCAGTTTTGTAAATGTTTGTAAGTGATGTCAGAGTTTCCCTAGCTGTGAGTAAGCCTCAATTGGTAAGTGACCCCTTAAGAGTCCCCAAAACAATGGCAAATGGACTTGCGCCTGTAACAACAAAAGAGCTACCTATTAGATGAAGAATTTAAAGGGGAAAGTACATTCTTGGCTACCTCCCAGCTCTTCTGAAGTTTTTTCCTCTCTCTGTTCAAAGCAAGAAAAAGATGGTTTTTCAATTTCCTGTTAGCATTCCTTCTAGAAACTGAGATCTCTCCTTCTTCATGGGATTAACATTTTGAAAAACAAATGCTGGCAAAATAATTCGGAATCATTCTATGATCAACCTCTTTTCAGAGCTGAAAATGGTGATCATACCCAAAGATACAGCAGGATCAGGCGATCTGCTACAATGACTTCAAATAATACAGTAAAATATATTAATATAATATGTACATCTAATCTATAGGAGAATAGAAGGCTTTCTTCCCTTTAATCCTGCTGTGAGAGAAAAAAACATCCATTCTCTTAAAGACATTTAACCTTATTTAAATGGAATTAACTTTGTTCTTCAATCTGGAAGGAGGATTAGGTCACATTGTTAAACTGGGAGTCTTTAAATAGCGTGAAGGCGTAAAAATAATGAATATAGATGCAGAAATATCTGTCCCATAAATGAGTGTCACATGGGGTTTGTTTTATCTCTGTAAAAGTGAAAAGTATTTTGTCTGCCTTTGCAATGATTTTCAGTCTCCACATTCAACAGATAAGGAAAGAGGTTTGGTTTTCCATGGATGTTCTATAGAAAGTTATTTCTTGGCATCATGCCTTGCTAATTACTAGTGCAATACCACAAACATCTCCAAGACTTTGTAAGTCCTTTATAAGTGGTACAGGTTGTACATGTAGTAACTATTTCTGTACTATGCCTTCTCATTATAAAAGAATGAAAAAATTGAAGTAATAGGAAAAGAAGCAACTTAAGGCCAAAAAATTCCATTTGTAAATCACTGACGTTTACTGAGTGTGTTATTTGTTGAAGGCCTTCCATTAATAATTTTAACAAGAAAGTTTGTTTATTTTAAAGCTAGCCTTGTTTAATGTGTGAATGGGAACTTCCACTATTTCTTCTTATCTTCAAGAAGAAAATGTGAAATTTAGTTTTAATTTTTTTATGATCAGATCATTTGCACAGCCCTAATAAGGATCCCCCATTTGATATAAGAGGAAGCTAATGAAGATCAGTGGGTATTTACTCAAGGTGACAATCAGAAAAGATCCCATTCCCAACTCTCTTTTTAGATTTGATATTCACTGGTGTGTCAGCCTTCAAGACCTTTCCAGCCACTGACCCATTCTTCATAGCTTCTGTAAAAGGTAATGAATTCAATCAAAAGTTCATTGTCTTTGCACAGATTCTGGCCTTTATCAATTCTCTTCTCAAATTTTTGTTTCATCTGCTTCATGAGGTGTGTGATTGTTTGTAGGTACTTTGAGATACATGAATATTTCTGTGATTACCTGACTAAAGTGGTGCTTATGTATTCCTCAGGAAACACTGATGCATCTGTCATGACCAAATGGAACAGTGTTTTCACACTGACATTGCTTGGTTTTTGCATTCAATATTTCCAGTGAAAAAATAGCTGAAAAGACAGAAGAATGAACTATGCACGACAAACTGCTCATTCAGATCTCAAGGTATTATAGGCTGTCCTACAGCATGTCCTGGGAATACAAAGTTCCCTCTTTTGGCTCACTTACTTATTTTCAACTCCATGAATTCAAGTTGCCTGTCCACAAGCTTCATTCCTTTCTGATCTGTGTGCTTCTAGCCATTTGGTAAGAACAATTGTAAGTCTGAACCATGAAAAACGTTCTTGGTGACTGCGGTGGTGACTGACAGAGTAGTGGGGTTTTTTTGTTCTCTATTAAAGTCAGTCCTATGCGCAATCAGGGCATTTGTTTGAGAGGAACCCCAGGCTCCAAGTAAAGAAACAATTTTTAAGTATTTTTGAAGTTATATTGAATATATTTCTGCTTAGAATGCAAATAAGTATGTGCTTAAAGTCTTAGTTTTGCAGGGGTGTTTTCCTGGATTGGGACCTCTATTGAATCACAGTCCTATTTAGTCTACAGTTTGAAATTCTTACTCATTTCTCTTGTGAATACTTTGCTGTCTTAGTTGTTATGAATAGAGCTCTTTGTTTTCTGTATCTGGAATTTAGTCTAAATAATGACCTCCAATGAAGTACTTTTGTAAGGTCACAAATGCCTCTCAGAGCCAAGCTAAAGTAAACATCCTAAATAATGATATTTTATTTTTTTATGGACCTAATATATCACTGACAAATATTGAAAGTTCTCCAGTAAGGGAATGGCAACTCACCACCTCAGTTTCATTGACCTGTGGGCTGCTTTTTCTTCTGAAGAGTTTGTTTAATTGCAGAGGACTGAACTCGTGAGTATTCACATACAGCACATGTGGCTTATTTAAAGCCAGTTAGTTTTGTTCAGAAGGAGATGGTTAAAATAGGCTGATTTTGTACTGGTGACAGTCCTTCATCCAGGCAATGTAGAGATGTTTTGTTTTGAAGCACTCACTTCTGATGCAGAGTATGACAGTCCTTACGTAATCTTGCATTGAGATGCCTGAACAGATAACCTGCTTTTTCCTTTAAGGAAAAATGATAAACCGAAATCCCGAGCAGTGTTATTTGATCTCATTATTAGGGGGGCCAGCAGCTGTTCATATTTTCTCTCCGCAGCACGTGTCGTTGTGGCAAATGGAAAATATTTTCATCCTCTAGGATTACAGAGCTGCTGAAAAGCCATAAAGAAAACATAACTAGAATTGTGCATGTAAGTGACAGTTAATACAGTCTCTCAGAAGAAGGTAAGGTAGAGAGGAAAAGAAATACAGGAGAGAATTCATAGTTTTGTTTGCAACAATACTCTTCAGAAAGAGTTTCAGAAGAAAGAAAAAGAGGAGAGACTGTAGCGGTAAGACAAGGGAGAATGCATTTACACTGAAAGACGGTAAGTTCAGGTTAGATGTAAGGAAGAAGTTCTTTACTGTAAGAGTGGTGAGGCACTGGAACGGGTTGCCCAAAGAAGTGGTAAATGCTCCATCCCTGGCAGTGTTCAAGGCCAGCCTGGACAGAGCCCTGGGTGACCTGGTCTAGTGTGAGGTGTCCCTGCCCATGGCAGGGGGATTGGGACTGGATGATGTTGAGGTCCTTTCCAACCATAACTATTCTATGATTCTATAAATCATTACACTTATCAGTGGAAATGTTTGCTTCCGTTGTTCTCAAACTAAACGCAAACAGTAAACCTGAGTACTTTTTATAGAGACATATTGTGTACATATGTATGTATTTAGAAGTAAAGCCCCAATGTGTAAAGTGGGGATCTATTTAAAGTCATCCATATCAGAAAAGTCGCACCAATGTTAGTGCACTTCATTGGTTTCTATTCCCAAGGCACCTGACAGGCTTGCAGGCCTTATTGATAGTAACGGAGAATGTGCCAATACTCCCACTTTAAGATCCGATTCAGAAGCAAAGTGACTTTTTCAAGGTCAGAGAGAAAGTCTGTGTCTTAATTCTTGATTTCACCAGGCTAAGGCCCCAAATTTGGCAGTCTTGCTCTTTTCTTGTGAGAAGGTGGCATTAGCATTTTCCTCAGTGTTGCTGATCCTTTCCACATTCTACCTCTAATTTATCCCTGGAGCATATATGTGCTCAATGAAAAAACAAATGCTAAGAAAATTATCTGGAAACCTTTGGATTGTGTGTTGTAGCTGGTTAAAGCGTCTTGAAACGGGATTGGTGGTTCATGCCCCAGCAAAAGGAGAAGAGTATGGTAGTGCTGTTTATTCAGACTCAGAGAAGACACAGCATGTCCTCTGCTTTTCATACTAAAGAAGCTGGCAGTGATTCTTGACTTTTATCCAAACCCATGTATCTAGAGGTCTCCCATCTCCCTCCTTTCCCCACAGTCTTACTCTTACTGGAGTGAGATGGCAAAGCAAAAGCATGTTACCAGTGTTTACCAAACCTGTCCTTCCTGCCGTATTGCTTCCTATCACGCACTTGAGCAGGGCTGCTGGCAGATCCCAGTATTACAGGCTGCCTTTCGTGGGGCATCATTCTGGAACTTCTGCACAACAGTGACACAAGTACTCTTGAATGAACTGCACCACACATTGCTTGAGTGCGAGCTGTTCCTGCTGGGAAAAGAAATTGTTCATAACTTAAATAGAAAAGTGGTAGTTACAGCATGTATGTAGGAGGATCAAATTCACTGGGGTGGTGTCCGACATGTAAAAGAGATCTAGCAGTGCCAGAAACCACTTGTGTAGCTAATTAGGGGTGACCTGATAATCCATTTTCTTCATCTGCAGAATGTTTGAACAGAGAAAGCCAGAGGCATTTTTAAAAAGGGGAGGGAGAAGGTGAGCTTTAGAAACCTGTTTTTAGTCTTGGTGTATATAGATGTATAGCTACTCAGCTCCAGTGGGCAGCTGCCAGCCAGCCCTTCCAAATGCACAAGGAGCCACACCAAAGATCCCAGTCATGCCACCATACGTGAAAGTGCATATGATATTTGTTACAAGTATAAATGACCCCCAACATGGCGTGATCTGATGTCTATTTGCAATAGTGATAAGGCTGCTGACTATGAGGCTCAAAAGAGAAAGATCTTTATAGAAGTCATTACTTGGTGGGTAAATATGGTCTGCTAATTCACCTCTTGCTTTTTCAAGTATTCAGACTAGTGTCTAGAAATAAACCCAGACATCTAGGCACTGAAACAAGAACAATATTTTAGTGTTTAAAAAGTTAATTCTGAAGATATAAACTGTCTACTGTTTAATGAGAAAGAAAGTGACATTGTTACTACTTAAAAAATAATCTGATGAATGTGATTTGGTAACCAGCTGGGGCTGAGTGTTCACCTCCTTACTGAGAGCACACAATAAAAATAACAAAAGCAGAAAAAGGATTTTAAATGTTCTTTTCCTGCTTAGGTGACAGGAAGGCCACAGTCAGCAGAGCTGGAAATGCGTATTTCACATCATGGACATCAAAAACATATGACATACTTCTAGCACTAAATCTATCCGTTGCATCAGATCACATTTTCAAAGATGTACTGTTGAATTCATAGCTTTGATTTACCAAGTGTTTGGGAGGGGGGAGGAGGAGGGAAAGCTATGAAATTGACTTTTCCATCGTTTTGAATACTGCCACTTAGAAAGCAATGTCATACAAGTGCGAAATACCTGGGCATTCTTCATGAAGAAATCTTTACTCTCTTACTTTCTCTTTTGTGGGATTAACCCTTGGGAACATACTGCTAGGTGACCAGTGATTTTACAATGTTAATTCTAGGGCATCAGAGGAGTTATAAATCATGCAAAAGCCAGACAAAAAGGCGCATTCATATCTTTGAGAGTCTGGAAGCGAGGGAACAGTTTTGTATTTACAGTTGGGCTTTGGCTAAGATTCAGTTTTATTGGATTTAATTAATTACATTAATCATGTAATTATGAATTTCACTTTCATTTGACTGGTGACGCAAAGTCATGATCTTTCTTTGCATGCTGGCGCTGAAGTGCTGTTGGCACATCCACAGCACAGCGAGCAAGTGCCAGGACTTGGCGCTCTCAGGCCCAGCAATGTCTTCAGCTCCTATGGTGCATTTGGGATTGGTTGGCAGTGCTAGATTTGACTTTTGGCCCCACAGTCCCAGAAGGATCTGGCAGCAGACAAGGATTGCCATTGTATATGCAGACAGCACCTTTTCCTGATAGTTTGTACTTTATACTTTCCTCTACCATAATGTAGATATGTGCCACTTGCTAACTGTAGTAGAAAAATTCCCGTTTAAAATTCCCTTATGCAATTAACCTATTTCAAGTCTAGTTTTCTTTTCCACTTTGGAATACAACTTTTGCACCATGAGAGGAGCCATAGTGATATGGTACAGCATGGAGACAGCTGAAGTCCAGATCCAAAGTGACCTCACAATGGTTGATGGAAACAACTGGTTGTGTCTCAAAGCTATTTGATGATATCATTCCCTAGGGTAAAAAAATTCCAAGCTTTTTCTTGAGAGTTGTTGATCCGTCTGGAATAAATAGCTTGAAAAATCATGGCTGTTGTGACTACAGGATATTCTTGTGCTTTCAGAGGCCATGAGATGACTATGTAGGTTGGATATGGGCTACTACACCATGTGCTATTTAGAAAAAATGGGAACATTTACAAAAATCTGTCTTTGCAATACCCTTTTGTCTTGCATACTTCTGTCTTGCAGTTTGAGAGTTTGAACTGTACCATCTAAGAGGGGTGACATCTGAATGATACGTTACTGCTTATTATTTTTGAAATACAGGAACATACATGACTTTTTGCAGTGGACTGGCTGTATGAATGGTTGCCTACCTTAATGAATTTCTCATTCAGAAGCTACCATGGAGCTAACATCCATTTTACAAATAGAACAAATGGCTTGTAGGAGCAGGTGGCTGTTCATAGGAATTTCTCCGGCAGGTCTGAGTTTATAAGGAAAGGCTATCTTGTGCTTCATTTTAGTTATGCCTATACAGTTTCACTACAGATGGCAGTAGCAGTTTCCTCAGCCAGGCCTTTTAAAGACTTCACTTACCATAAAGCAATTGTTTTATGTCTTCCCCAAGGCACAAAAATCAGAACTGTGCCTTAGGAATTCTGGAATTCCTTTACAGTTGCACAGACACTGAGGCTTCACCAGAACGTGTCTAAAATACTGGTTTCCTGTAACTAAAGTTGAATTGGAAATTATCATCTCACAGTATATGTAATACATAGTGGTTTGGTGCCAAATCTACTAAAATGCAGTTTTTTAAACTTATTTCAGTTGTAATTTTTATGATTTATGATGGCAGTTATTTCTGTGGCTTTGTGGGGAAAGCTGTTGTGCCCCTTGTCTAGAGACAACACGAAGTAAAATAAAAGCAATTACATTCTGTTGTTGTAGTTTGTAAGGAAAGATGAAAAAAGAGCATCTTAAAAAGGAGGGGCCAATTGAAATGTTGCCTTCTTAATAAGTTTTTGAAACATACATTTGTTGCTTGACTTTTTTAATAGTCAAGACACTTCTTACATATTTCAGGATTGGTTCAGAACTTTCAATTTTGTCATGTAGTTTAGGTGTAGCTTTTGGAAATCTTAAATGCCTTGGTATGGTTTTGATTCTTGGACAAAATAAGGAAAAAGTCAGTAAGAAAGAAATTAAAAAATCACCCTAGAATAAGAAATTAATGTCAGTAAACACATTCATTTTGTTGCAGTACTTGGTAGAACCTTGTTGCCTTTATGAGATTTCTCTCTCTTCCTTTACCTCTAGATTGCCCAGCAAGATGGCTTTTGGTGTAATTTTATAAGGGATATTTTCATTATTTTGTGGAAATACATGTACATATAATTCTTCAGATAATTAATCACATCTATTGTCTGTCATCTCTGGCACGCTTACAAAACCATGACAGATCTGGCCAAATTTTGGCTCTCCCTTTGGGAAAATGCAACTACTGTATGTCAAAACTTGCCAAATTACTGCATGTAAAATCCCTACTCTTGCTACAGTGGTGATAGGTCATATTCAAATGCTTGCTTTTTTTTTTTTGCTACCATTTTAATATGAATATTTAGTTAATAAATTAGTAACTTTCATATCTTAAATTAGACGATGTCTGTGATTATTGATGGAAGAATGTTTATTTACATATGATAGCACTCTAGACCTGTATTTTTAATGAATAAAAGTGCATTATTAGAGGCAATAGCAGCATAGTTTGCAATTATCTGAAATCATATGTTTTGTTTTGTGTGAACACTGTGGGCAAGAGTTACCTGTGACTCTATAAGTCCCAAGTGATGACACGAAATCCATTAACTTCTTTAGTTTGTAGAGTCACGAGTCATCATCAGGATCTGACACTAAATTAGTGAAAGAAAAAACCCTGATTATTTTCTTTAAAATTCAATTTAATCTTACTTATGTGACATACAAAGATAAAAATGCTTTGTAGTTCAGCAGCATCTTTGTTGTTTGTGAACTACAGCCCATCATAGCTCCAGCTTTTGGAGACAAATCTGTGTACATGGAAGGGATACATTGCTTTGCATCCCCCTGATACTTTCCAGAACTGAAAACTGTAGCCAACATTAAAGGCATTCTGTGGTGATTTTCTTGTGAATTTGACACCAGTGATAAAAAGCAGCCCTGCAGCACCCACAGTTAACCACTAAATTTCAGGCGCCAGTGGCATGGTGTCATTTCGTGTCCATGAAATTACCCGTGGCATGTATTTCCTTCTCTGATAATCCTCATGTTCAGGGTACCTGTAGGAAAGTGGCTGCCCCCTGTCAGTATCTCAGGAAAAGTGAAATTAATTGAAGGTGGGTGCAATGATTTAGAACAAAATGCTGTTCGAGGGTCGTGTAGCATCCTGAAAGTTGATATGCTTATTGCAAAGTGAGAAAGAGAAGCCAGTCTAAGAGAAAAGAGTCTTAGAGATGGGTTTAAACTGAAGCATGTGGGGAACATTTTATTCCAAGTTCTTCTTGGAGTCCTTATTCTGGAATAACATATGTAGGCAGTATGTCATTTCCCTCTATATCTACCACCTCATTAATACAGCCTGGCAGCAGGAAAAGAAAAAAAGAAGAAGAATGTGCAAAGCTTGCTACGTATAGTAAAAGGGGCTTTTGCATACTGTAAAAACAGGTTTCCTTTGGGTGTCTATTTTGTGTTATTGATACTGATCACTGAAAACAGTGCTCTCCTAAATACGTGCCATTAGATTGTGACACCTGTCTGAGCTGCCATAAAACCTACCAGCCAACTTGTGAAAGCCTGGACTTCATGTCAACACCAGTTCTAGCTTCAAAATGCTAGTGAAGTAAAAGCCAAAGGGCTTCGCCTCCAGTATAGGGAGAGCAGCATATAGTGTATGTGCATACCCTTGCATGTCATATACAAATACAGGTTTTAGGTAGAGGATATAACAACAGATGGTTATTGGGGAGAAGATTTAAAAATACCATGCTCACACCTCGTATTTCCACACTAACAGCTGTGCAGCAAAGTTATGCTACTTTGGGCTTCATCCTCATGAGATGCAAAGAGATCTTCTTTCTGAGGAGTGGGAGCTCTCAGATGTGGACTACGGGGAGCTCATTTGCACGGGCTTCAAAACCTGTAGCTGGAGACCTGGGGATTTTGTTCTGTGTCAGAACATCTGCAGCAGGTTTACTTTTCATCTGCAAAATAGCTGGCTTGTTGCACAGCTAGGGTCTGAAGTCTCTCAGGGGTTGCAGGGTTCACAAAGCCATGAAGGTTGTGGAGATTTGTCTTGTTCTTTGTCAGTGTCATTGTTTTGGATCTGTTGAGCTCCAGCATGGTTATTTTTCTTCTCTCACATGCACCTCCATGGATGAAATACATGAATTCTCCCAAATTCAGGGCAGGATTAAATTTGGTGTTCAACATTTCTTTGGTACTGACCCCATGTTTTATCCAGTACGAGTCAAAACAGGAACTGTCAAAGTGAGTAAATGATGGCATATTTCATGCTGAGGGGTGGTAAGATGACTCAAGGTTACAGAAATATTAGAGAGTGTCAAAATGGAAAGGGAGTGCCTCCCTACATCTTTGCATTAATTATTTTTAGGTTGCATTCCCAACTGACTTCCCGCTTGATTTGTAAGGTGCATGCCAATGGAATGTAGCTTTTTAATTTTTAATTAGTCTCTCTTTGCAGCTTGTGTATGGAAGTATTCATAATAATCTGTATTTGATCAAAGGTTTTGAAATTATCTTGCATCATTCATTTGTATAAAGCACACTCTCTGTATTTTTAGCACAGTTGAGCTAAACTAACTGGTTGTAACTTCTTGTAAAGCAATTTCAGGAGTTTAGGGAGAAGAAAAAGTGTTACAGTTTCTATTTCTTGTTAGGTCTTTTATGACCTAAACTGTTTTTCATCATGGAACTTATTGCTAAAAGAGTTTTCTGAAAAGAAAATAGTGTTTACAAAGTAAACATTTTTTCTGGCTGCTAGATTATTTGCTGTCCAGGAAGCAAACACATTCTAGTTCATTACATGTATTTTGAGAGTATGAAAGGAAAATAAGTTTATACATTTTAAAAGTGCAGCTCACAGACTTTCCGGCTGTAACCCACTTGGGAGTCGTAATGCATTTCCAGGACCTCCCCTAGTGAGACTCCTCAGATATCAGAGTAGTAGTGACTCATCGACCGCAGGAGAGGCAATTGAATTTAAACTTAAATATTTATGCGTCTGACTCACTCAAATTGCAAAACAAATAGAGCCCGATTTCTGGGTGAGATATCTGTGTTTCTCAAGAAATGTTGGAGCTGGTATTTCAAGAGTTGCAACGGCCTGGATTTGGCTGTTGGTCCTTGTTTTTATACCACTCCTTTTTTTTAAGTGGTTTTCACAGCTTTAGAACTACAGATGTAGGGCTGTTATAACTTAGTTATTAAATATGTCTGGAGTTCTTGATAAGAGTAACAGAAATTGAATTTGTATGAGATGGTTCAACACGCTCTTTTGCAATCGGAACTATTGCTTTTGGATGCACTGACGGTCCGATGTAAAGGCAGCTGTAAATGCTACTGTGTTAGAACAATGTCATCCTCCCATCACTTCCCAGATACATAGCTGACTTCTCTGTGGTGAAGGACAATGAACCACTAAGCAAAGAAAGAGATGCTGTAAGCTACTGCTGTCAAGCTTTGTTTTTGCCAAATCCAGAGGTTGACAGTAAAAGCCACTGGGTCAAATGTCTTGCTCTCCCCAGTATAGCATCAAGATCTTTGGGGAGAAGTTGGGCATTATCCTCTGCATTTGTATCTGAAGCTGGTCTGGATAACCACGCACAGTGCAGATGTGGCTGCCCGCTCCCCACTGCAGTTAGGTGCTGGCTCTGAGGCTGTTTCGTTCTCGAGGTCAGTCTGTTTGGGGACGGCTGTAATATATACCTAATTACCTTACAGCTAAGAAAGCCTTAGCAGATCCTACATATTGAAAACTGAGCATGTGCTTGCTACAGTCATAATTTGAGTTTAGCTATTTTATTACGTATTTTCTGGTCCAAAATCCTGGTTTCCAGCCTGCCTTTGAACAAGAAGTACAGGCACTTGTCTGTCATCAGCAAGATATGAGGTATTTCATGAGACCACAAGTAAAGCTGTTGTTCTACAGACCCAAGTAGAACAAGCGTTTGTTTTCCTTTAGACAGCTTTCTGAACAACACAAAAGTGTGATCTGAAAATATAACCAAATGTTCTATTCAACATTATTTATTTCAAGAATGTCTGATGTGCTTCTGAAGCTCTTCATGGCCCATGGAAAAAATATGCAACTTGTTCCAGTTGGGGTTTTTTGGAGGGTTTTTTTAGTGTACTTATTTAGCCTCGAATCAGAAATATCTCCTGACACTCCTATTTCCAGGTCTTAAACAAATTTATAGATTTGGCTTCAAAGATGGCATCAATATGTTCAAGTTTAAATTCTACTTGTAGAGATGAATTATCCAGCTGTAAGCCATAATACAGACTCATTAGGCTCTTTTTCTGATGCTGAATCACTCTGCTGTGCAATGTGTGTTGTTTATCCTTTTTCTTCTGGTTGCAGTAGGATTGATTCCACATACTGGATAAAATCAAATTAAGCTGGATTTTTGGAAATTCTTGTTTTCTTTGATCAACTTCAGTTTCACAAATGCTTTGAATTAAGGATTATCGGTCCCATCCCTAGCTGGAGTTGTTACTGCAGCTTCATATGGTGCAGTTATTCAGCATTAAATAAAATTCACATTACAATATGATTTTGTGTTTACAGGTATGTGGGTTTTATTATTTAAAAGAAACTTTAGGATAGTACGGTATGAGATTTTTTTCTTTTTCGTCACACAAAAGTATTTGACTAACTGAGACTGTTGCTTTTGAATACATTGGGTACTTTTTTCCCTTAAATTCTGTTGCAGGGGGACTAAGTCTCTGGCTATAACTAAAGCTAGGAAGAGTTCATCCAATGTAAAACAAAATAAATATACCTTGCTGCTGCCATCTCTGAAGGTCATAAAAATATTACGGATTTGAGGGAGCTTGATCAGTTTACATAAAGGATTACAAACTGTGGTTGCCTGTAATACCAAGGGACTGTTTTTGATGACTGAAGAATTTTCTTCTAGGTTTTCATTATTAAAACCCAGCCATAAGAGAGAAAACAAAACCATAATCACTGCTGTATTATATTAGATGCTCGGTACATAGTCTGCTGCTCAGCCAATAAATGCCGTGTTGCTGAAGTCCACCAGCTGAGTGAATGAGACAGCTGAGCGTCGGATGCTGCCCAAGCTGAGAATCAGAGAGACCAACACTTTACAGATTTCCACTTGCATATTTGCACATTGTAAACAGTACATAACAGGGAGGACCTACACTCTAAGCCATGTAAGAAGGTGAAAAAATGCCAGCTTTTCCTTTGGGGCCTCTGACATCAAGAGTCTGAAAGAGCATTCTGTTTGGTTTGCTAAAATTTGCAGGCAAATCAGCAGCATGTTTTAGGCATAGTGTCAGAAGCTGCTTATAATACTAACAGACAAAAAAAATCACTTGAGAGCAGCCTTCCCTGCTCCATTCTGTTGGTATGGTTTCAGTTCCATTTCCACATCATTTCAGCCTGTTAAGAAGAAATAGCAAATATTATGGCATCCAGTTGTTCCTGGAGCTGCCTTATTGCCACTTCTGCATGAACTCCATGGTCTGTCAGCTATTTCACTGTTTAGGTTATGAAAATTTTTTCTGTCTTCAGTAAAAAATGTCTACCCATATTTTGTTGTAACTGTCCTCTCAAAGGAAAAGATTAACAACTATTCACAACTGCCTGATATTTTGATGTCAGCTTATTTGTATCAGCTCCGCATATATCTGATGAAAGCTACGTTTGTTGAAAGCAAAATGAGCCAGTAGAAATCGTGTGTGTGAGATTACAGATTTTCCTTAAAAGGCGAGAAAATTAAGTTAAAATAATATATTTTTAGTATGCTTTTCA
Organism: Psittacus erithacus; assembly: GCA_009867235.2. Taxonomy (NCBI): domain Eukaryota; kingdom Metazoa; phylum Chordata; class Aves; order Psittaciformes; family Psittacidae; genus Psittacus; species Psittacus erithacus. Next base: position 7,471 of record WYDI02022176.1, on the reverse strand, counting down.
GGAACATATTTGTGGCTTGAGTGCTTTCAAAGAAGCCTTAGTGAAGCTTGTAAAGATTGCCTAAAAGCTTTAAGTGTATTATTTTACAGCCATTTTAATCTTGTCATTCTTATTCTTCAGGAGAACTGAAGACCTAAGGTATCTGCTATGAATTATTATATGCAGAACTACGATCTGAATAAGGAAGAGTAGATGTAATGCAACATGTTTCAAATGTGCCATAATTTATACACAGTTAGTGAAGAGAAAGGTAAATTGTGAGCCTTGTATTTTCTGGGATGACTCATGACTATAATAATTTTTATCCTTTTGGCTGACTTGGTACTTTGAAAAGTTAAGAACTCATTCTTTGCTGAGCAGAGGTAAAGATAAAGTGAGCAAAATCTCTTGAAATACCCTACTCATTTTTGTCATTGAAAACCAAAAAAGCCCAGGCTTCAACTCTGCAGAGATCTACCGCAGCCACCTCCTTTTACACTTCTAAATGCATCAGGATTCTTATCCTTTGTAAAACTGTTTCAAGAAGTTATAATATAAAATTAAATACTGTGTACTACTAGTGTTATCCACACAAATATGTGTTATGCATAATCCACCCTTGGCAAAGCTTATGCTTGTAGAGTCTTATCTAGCATGATTGTTTAACTGTCTTTCATTCTTTAGCTCATCTTACTTTTTCAGTTGATTTTTAACACACCTCATCTGAAACGTGTAAGATTTCAAATGATACAAGTATTTTCACAGAGATTATTTCTTGGTTCCAGAAGGCAGATATGATGAACAAAACTTACTTGCTTTTGTCGACAGGTTGTTATTCTCTTAAGAAATAAGTTTTACAATTGCAGGTGAAGGCCAGGTAAAGAAGTAGCAGAGAGTCACTGAAAAGTACAAGTAGGAGCTCATGTGAAAATTGTTCTAAAAATCAATTAAAGCCAATGGTGGGGATAGAAATAATGTCCCAGGGATCACCACAGACTGGTGGCCAGACTTGCTTTAATCAAAAAGCTTCAGTGATTGAAGTAAGGGGCTAAGGCAAATGCACCAAGGTAAAGAGAACACTGGGAACTGTCTGCAGCTTTTTACATTACTTTTCTCTCTTCATTGTGTGTGGAGTTTCCTCTCCTTTAGAAGCTAAGTACTGAAGGTTTGTTGTTTTTTTTTTAGAAGTGGAAAACAGCCCATGTGATGGAGCCACAGCTTCAAGTTTATTGGATTTTCATCTTTCCACAAAATGAAGTTGTCCGAGTTTCTGTAAGATAGCCCAGCACATCTGCTCAGCAGGGCTATTAGAGCAGTTGTCCAGTATTACTTGTTTCACATGCAGAAGTGAAACAGTATTTATTTATTTATCTATCTTTGTTAGGATTTGGTTGAAGTTGTTAGGGAATTCATTGTATTCTAAGAGTGTTCAATCACTGTAGAATGTCACAGTTGATAACACAGCACCGAATGATATTTTGGAGAAGAAATATTTTTGGTTTTGTTTTCTGTTGGCTGATACAGATGCTATTATTGTTTCCAGAGAGATGAAGGTGCCGGAGAGCAGCTGTGAGCAGTGGGAGCCTCTTCCCTCGCAAATGCTCGGAAATTGACACTGGATTTCAGTGTTACTTAGCTCCCAAACTCATGTAACATGCTGTGGGAAACAGGCTAATGGTTAGGTACTCAGGTAAAAGGACTGAAGAGTTTCTGAACAGGAAAGAGCTTATTTAGTGTGAGAGGATTCAGCAGATGATCAGCTTTCCCAAGAGAAGAGCAGGGGCAGATCCACAGCCAGTTCTTCCAGGCACTGGATGACTTCTAAGCCAGCCAGATGCCATGACACTGTCCACAATACAGGCTGTCATTTACTGTCAGCAATCACTGCTGCTGTATGCTCATTATTATTATTTCTTTTAAATAAGCCTGATCCAAAATGAATATGGGGTTCCAAAACCCAGCTGGAATCGGGTAGGTTCCAAACTGGCTGATTTTTGCAACCGGCATCCGTTCTCTGCCCAATGGAAAATCACTGGCAGAGCTTTCCATCAGAGATGTAATCAGCCACATTAGGGAGGAAGCCAGGCAACAGGAAAAGGGACACACTGAAGTGGTTTAGAGGAATGTTGTAGTTCACCTGCGCAGGGTGGTTTTGTATGAATGCTGGAGTGCAGTAATCACACATCACTTCTTGAATGTGATTTACAGACATCTCACTACAGATGTGAGACAAAAGTTCCCTGCAGAGGAAAAATATTTTAGGTGTACCCTTTGCATCCTCAGTTTATTGCAATATTTAGTACTAGGTGCAAATCTTGCTGTCAAGGTTTTTTCACACTGGAAGTATGGATAGCTGCAGGTGTCTGGGTATTAAGGATCGGGCATAATGTGGCTGGCTCTGGCTGTGCTGAAGTCCCTGTGTGTCAGCTCAGTTTGCTATGCTAAGCAAGGCCCTTCAGGAGGTGAAAGGTGGACACATGATACCTGTGCACATATAAATATTTTTGATATAAATAATGTATCCTGGGGCATTTAGTGGTCCCTCCAGAAACACAAACCTCCGCTATTGTGATCCTAATCACTGTGTAGCTCTCACCTGTGAACAGGCTATTGTGTTTGACATCTGTGAAAATCTGCTTCCTACTTGGGCATACTGCCCTCTCAGTGAAGTGTACTAAATCTTCTCAGCAGGGAAAATAACCTTAACTGATAGAGATAACATAGCCTTGAGTCCATAGAGATTTATCATCGTCAGTGCAACATTGAAGTCCTTCTATTGTGAATTAGCTCCGGCATGCATATTGTTCTGCTAATTCTACAGGGTCTGTGACCAGATCCTGTAGAAGTTCAAAAGTAGGAAATGCATACATGTAAACACACAGGGAAGTAAACAGTACACAGAAATGAATGTTAAAATGTCAGCTGTTTTCTGAACACTGGGTAATGTAAGAATAATGCAGTCTGAGAATGTACTTAGTTTCAGTACTGTTGCAGAATAAACCCAGTCCCCAACTGCAGTGATTCCTACTGTGTGCGGAGGAGCCACCAGGAAGGTATGGCAGTCAGTAAGACAGAGCTGTGAGACTTTTTAGCAGGGTCTGTTGTGACAGAATGGAGAGTGATCTTGGTTTTAAACCAAAAGAGGAGAGATTCAGGCTGGATGTGAGGAAACTATTTTTTACAGTGAGGGTAAAATTCTGGCACAGGTTGCCCAGAGAGGTGGTGGAAGCATCATCCCTGGAGACATTCAAGGCCATGCTGGATGTGGTTCTGAGCAACCTGATCTAGATGATGTTCCTGCTCATTGTGGGGGAGTTGGGCTAGATGAGCTTTGAAGGTCCCTTCCAACCCAAACTATTCTGTGATCAGCGAGTTGCAGGCTAGGATAGCTTTCCTGGGTTGCTGTCATCAAGCACCCTCTAGATCAATCAATCTCAAAGCTGGGAAATGGAAATTGTCCAGTGTAATGCCTTATACTTACACTGTGGGCACAAAATGTTCGCTTGGTACTCCGCAGCATAACTGCTACAGATTTTTTTGTTGTTTGACTTAGTCCAGCTGAATTCAAACCCAAGAATTTTTGTATAATCAGAGAAGATGCTCGATCCATCTTGCATTTTTTTATTTTAAAGATAATCTTCCTTTAGTGTCTCCTGCTTCATTCTGCAGCAGCACAATCCTAAGAAAGAGAAAGATCTGACAATCAGCTAATCTGAGAAAATAGTCCTTGAAAGAAATCCGTAAATAGATTGCTCCAGGAGTTACTTCAGCTGGAAAGTGCAATGTAAATGTTTCATTTTGGACATCAGTATTTTATAGACTTGCTTCTCACTGTCAAGATTCACTTAGTTAATGCCATACAAACCCGAACCTATTTTCATAAATTAAACATTCATCCAAGTATTACAGGAAACATGCTTGTAAAGGACTTTAAACTGTCTCACAGGGTACTGTAACATTTTCCCCATGAGCTGCTTATATGTATAATACCTAATCTTGCTATCAAAGCAGTCTTGTAACAGAAAGAGTAACCCAAGCATAATTACCTCCTGATTAATCAGCTCATTTGCATATTTGCTGCTCCAGTGCCTGTGGCGATATTATGCTAAACACAGATGGGTTCTCTGATTCTTCTCACATTTAGGTTTTGGTGCAGCTGCATGTTAAACTAGTGGTGGGAATAGCAACACAGATGTAGCTACAGCTAGTCCGGAGAAACCTGAGCAGAGCAGTTTCACCTTTATTGTGTGGGACTGGAATTCCTTAGGGGTTATCTCCTTCCCTGCACATATTTGGAATTTTTTTACTAATCTTGCCCTTCTGCATCACATCCTAAATACATTTAACATGTGGCAGTGATTTCCACTCCAACTGTGTTGTTTGGGACTCCTGTTAGCAACAGTTGCTGAAATGTTTTGTGTGTCTCCCCTGATGTGCATTATCTTTTGCTTCTACGTAACTTCTTTTCTTTTTAGTCTTTTCTCTTTACAAAATTAGTTAACTCAGTCTTCTACGTATAAACGAACTAAGTAGTCTTTCTTCATCTCCAACGCTGTCTAATAGGTTAGGTATATTTTTGTTCTCTCAACACCCAGCATGGACAGAAATCTGGGCTTGATAGAACCAGTTATCAGATTTACTACAGCTGGTCCTGTATTTCATCAGTCTCTAGCCACGTTATAAAAAGATGCCAAGAAAGAGTGTTGTGCTCCATAATTTATCACTTGCTTACACATGAACAGACGTTTGTATCCTTTTCAACTCTCTCCATCTCTTCTATCCCTCCCCAGATTAACTTGGTTTGTAATTTGATGGTTTAGTTCCAGGACTTGTCTGTCAAAAGCAGCCATATTCATCCAGTAGGCTGTAAAAGCAGGTGTTTAATATTATTGTCCAATATTGAAGAATAGTAGCCAGCCTCTATGCAGATGTCCACAATTTTGAGTGGTTTGAAAAGAGATTTGTTCTAAGTATGTGCACTTTGAATTCACATGGTATTACAGATTAGGTTGTCCTTTTCCACAATAAAAAAGCGTTCAGGGGAGGTGGGGTGTTACTTATTTTTTTCAGGGTTTTTTTATATTTCAAGGATTTTGTGTTATTATTCTAAATGCATTGTAAATCCGCAGCTCCTTGAAAGTATTTTTCCTATGCTATAACTGGGAGAAAGCTACTTAGCATCTCTTTATGAGGTACAGAACGCTGTATGGGTAAAACTGCAGCTCAGCCACAGTTGAAGAAGTTATCTGTAACAAAAGTACAATAGAGATTTCTTTCTAGATTTGTCTTCAAGCTGATGAGAAATAAAGATTGTGGAAGAGCTAGGTACTTTATTTAAAAGAAGCTAGATCTACTGAAAAGGAGTTGCCTAACTTAGAGTAAAAATCCAAGCGTTTTTACTGTGTGGATGCCTGAATTTCTCTTAAACAGGCACAGAAAGAACATGGTTGCTGTAAATGAAGTTAGTGGAAAGCTGTATATTAGCCCAGTGATTGTAGTTCTGAGCTAGACACCATTTTATAAAGTTTTGAGATATAATAAAAGTGCAGATCTGCAATGAAGAGGACAGTGATGTGTGCAGGATGAATGAAAGCATCAATAATATCACTCTAGTATTTTCTAGATAGTATTTATTCTGTAACGTGTTAATTTTAATGATATTTAATTTCGGAGCTACTTAAATCTGTTTCAAAAAACATGTCCTTTAAATTCTGATGACTTAAATGACTTAACTTTTTAACTATGCTGCCAGCTGACATCAGCAGAATCCTCTGTATTACCTTCAGTGAAGGTGGGAAAGAGCTGGCTTTTCTATTTTCTCAAAAACACTGACCAGTGTGGGAAATGAAATTTAGAAAGCAGCTTGATTTATTGCAGCAGTGAATTTGCTTCCTGGACGTATTCCCCATGTCTCATGCTGCACTAGCACCAAAAAGTTGCACTTTGGGGTTCCTGGGAGTTAAACTAATGTGTAACTTAGCACTCGTGGAAATACATACCGGAAATGAACTTCTAGAATGAAAAATCTTAAGTTAAAATCAGAAAATTGCTGCTAAGAATCAGCTTTTCTTAAAAAGAGATTCAGAATGTCAACTGGCATCTTTCTGCCTTTTCTTCACTCCCTTTTTCTAAAGTTCTTTAGGAAAAACCTTATTAGAAACAGCTTCTTGAAGTTTTTATGTTTTTTAAATTTCTTTGGTATGATCTAATAAACAACTAACACTGTTAATCTTTATATTAAGTAATATAATAACACCAGTCACCTAACACCAAATAACCTTTTTGAAATCCTCATTTTCATTTAATTTCTTTATAAGAGCATTGGCAAATACCATTTTTTGAAGTACATATTTTTGTGAAGCGAATGCATTTCCCTGGACAGCAGATCTGCTGATCTTTGCAGAGGTGCTTCTGCAGAGTTCTGGAATATGGTGGCTAGTGATACTGATTTTGTGTATGTGCTCATGCCACATTAACAATATTTGAAGGCAAATGATGCACAGCCTGTGCTTTCAAATGCATACTTTCATAATGTAAGTCTTTATTAGAGAGGTGTTCAGTTTGGCTGCTTTGCTACAGCTACCAGCTGTTCCTCATCAGGAATTATTCTGTACCAGGATCTGCACTTGAACTACTTACTGATTCACATGTAGTTCATGAAACAGCCATTGCCTTGTATTGACTTTCTGTCACTATTCATCTGACAGAATTTGAACCAGTAACCTACAGGTGATAGGCAATATATTCCTGAATTCTCTGAGTCTTTCTATCCTGTCACTATTTTGTTCATATTTCAAGATTCAGAATAAATGAAATTTCAGCATATTTATTGTCCGTAGTGCAATATAAAGATATGCTCTTTTCCAAATTCTAAAGGTCATCTGGGGGGTATTTGTCAAATTTCTTTCTCTGAAGATCATTACAGGTATCTTTTAGCTCATGTCTCCACATTTTTATACTAAAAGCTCAAGGTGTCTTGAGTGACTTTTTTTTCCTATTCCATATCTGGAAATATTTTAAAAATAGGGAAGATTTTAAAAACCTGTGTGTCTGTGCTCTGCTGCGTGGGCAGATTAACGTCCTAGCATGCAATTCCATAGTATACTTCTCGGGAAACAGCATCAGCTGATGAAATTACAGCATTCCTTCTAGGCCAGCACAAGAATGAGAGTTTTTAAGAAAGGGGTCTTTTGGGTTTTTTTAGTCCTCCGAAGTGTCAGGGGTGGTTCTTCAGCATCTCTATTCCTAACATGAGAGAAAGGTTTGAAGGTTTTAGCTCACTGTCACAGAACTGGGATATCTGTAGAGAACACTTAAGAAAATACTGATTCGAGAAATAACAGACATTATAAACTGTAATAAAACCTGTTCTTGAGTAGCAACATAACAGCTTCAAAAGTTCTTTAATGTTTTCGTAAGCTGGTGAAACATCAGTGTTTTAGGACTCTACCTTGTTTGTGATTTTTACTTTGCAGCCTTTAAAAACACTTCC
>WYDI02022171.1:0-23643 GCA_009867235.2 Psittacus erithacus | reverse complement strand
CAGGGAAGTTGTGAATGCTCCATCCCTGGTGGTGTTCAAGGCCAGGTTGGAGAGAGCCTTGGGTGACATGGTTTAGTTTGAGGTGTCCCTGCTCATGGCAAGGGAGTTGGAACTTGATGATCTTAATGTTCTTTCCAACCCTAGCTATTCTATGATTCTATTATTCTAAATTATAAGTTTTGGGATAGCTTTTGGTGGTTATGATCCAGACATTCTCTGAATATTCAGACTCCCTTTGGCATTAATTTCCCAGCTATAACTTTTTGGATTCAACATGATAAATTCATGTTTCAAAGATTGCCTCCAAATTCCTGACTAACAGTTTGCATGCAGGGCAAGCTGGAACAGATGGTCTTTGCATGGTAGAAGCTCGCTAGAATCAATTTCACCTCTCTCTGCTAGAACAGCTGACAACAACACTAATTGATCTCAGTTGCTGCACATTTAGGAGGGGATAGAGAACATGTAAATACTCACAATTTCTAAAAGAGATCCATCAAATCTCTCATGCTTGCACAAATTCATAGAGGTTTGCTGGGAATGGTGCTTTTTTTTTTGCAAGATTTATTTTTTATTTTTTTTAATACAGTTCCAAGCTTTCTTTTGCCCAGAAAAATAGTAACTCTGCTACGATCCAAGGAGATGTGTAGATCTGTCAGCGCTCTGAATGCGTCATCAGTCCCATGGAGCTAGTGTAATTTAGATACAGAGTCCAGTACCTCTGCCCAGATACTTTTACTGATAGCAATATAATATCTATTGTTTCAGAGTAAGAAAAGCAATATGTTATTTGATTTTTCTAATTAAAATTGCTTAGGTAACAGGTTCTTTTTCAAATTAATATCTCTTCAAAAAAAAAAAAAGATAGAAAGCATCAAAACGTATATATTATCATAAGCATGCTTATGCATCAGTTCCTTTTACGGGTGGATAAAAGCCATAGGTTAAGAGAAAGGACAAGTACCTCACATACGATTTTGTGGAGCCCATATGGAGGGTTATGAAGTTATCCTTTCATTAACTGTTGTTTATTTATAATGCTAAATTCTATCTGAAGCTACACCTTGAAATATTTACCAGTAACAGATAGAACAGTATTTGGTGAATAAAATTTGAAACATTGCCATTTTCCACTCAACTGTGTAAGTGCCTGTGCTGAGGTCCTGAGGCCCAATATGGGGCAAGTACACACATTATTTTTTTAATGAATTCACATTAAAGAATTTTAGCAAAGGCTAGTCAGTCTGTTATACAAATGTGTGACTTAGATTTTGAGCCAGCTCAGTGTCTGAGATTTGCAGTCCAGTGTTAAAATTAGGTTATACTTTCTCTAGGAGATTTCATGGACTATGCTCAGTACAGATGATGCAGAATGAATCTATGAAGTACACTGACAAAAACTGTAATCTGTTGTTTAATGCTGCATTAATGAAGTGTATTATTAAGGAGTTAGTTACACAAATGGTACTTGTGTAGTGTCAGCACCAGTATAACATACATAACATAGATAAATGAGATAGATAGCTTTTTGAAATCTCTCCAACAACTTCCATGAAGGTTCACCAATGAAACCACCAGATTTCAGTACTGATCTCTTGATATATGTGCAGTGATAACATGGAAGTCTTCTATGTTGGTGGATGCAGAATTCAAGGACTGGTTGATGGTTAGCAATCCATCAAAATTTGATTGCACATATATAGGATTTTACTCAGTTATTTTGATGAAAATAAAACTTAATTTACTTCATTAAAGCTTGAGCCTGTATATCAGTTAAAGAAATTATCTTCGAGATGTGACACTGTTGGCCAGTTACATAGTGGACTCAATGACTGTAACACAGAGGATGACTTGCAATGCTAAAAAGGCTTTCAGAGTTCAAAAGGGGATGTAAAGGTTTTAAGGGGACTGTGCAAGAACTTCGTAAGAAAAAATACACCAGAGGTCAAAAAATAACCTCTTAATTTTCTTGCATTAGAAAATGTTTTGATCTATTAATCATAAATAACATGAAAGTGTCTACATATTTTCCTACATTATTCTAATAAAAATTCTGGAGTAGACAATAGGGATTTAATTTTCTCTGAAAAAGCAATTCTTACATTAATAATAGCTGATATAATGTCTGTGTCTATTATTTATTGATGAGCTATGAGACAATTGATGTTCTCAGCCTGTCAGTCATTTAGATGTCTCCTTCCTAGAGTATATCTGCTGGCTTTCATAGTTTTTTCATAGGTTGTTAACTTTAGTTTTCTCAGAAAACTACACAGTACTACAAACTATAATTTTCTTTAAGTGTAAACTTAGAATACTTTAGATTTATTCAATAATAATATCTTGTGTACACCCACCCACCAAGTTCTTTCTGTCTGCTAAGATCAGAATTGAATTCTATTACATGTAAAAGCTTAACAAGGGGTGGGAACAGAATATAGCAACTTGATAGGGAAAAGGATAAGATGTAAAGGTTGACTTCCACGGGAAAAACAGTATAAACACACTTTCTCTATAAAGCAGTGCCAGAGTAAGATTTTAAGAAGAAAAGTAAAAAAAAAAAAAAAAGAAAAGAAAAAGGTAGAGAAAGAGAGAGAATATGCTGGTTAAAACCTTGTATTTGGTTTGCGGGGGGGGCGGGGGACACACACAGGCAGAGGCGAGTCCTGTGAGAAGATGCTAGAAACTTTCCCCATGTTTGATAGCCAGTGCCAGCTGGCTTCAAAATAGACCCGCTCTAGTCATGGCCAAGCCCATCAGTGACAGCGGTAGCACCTCTGGGATAACATGTTTAAGAAGGGGGAAAAAAAATCGTCTAAGTGTATCAACTTGCAGTAAAAAATAAAAGGCTTTCCTTGTTATGATTTAACCTAAAGAGGGCAAGAAATATATTACTGTATTGCTTTCCAGTTGCTGCTTTATCTGTAGTTTTGGTGAATGTGTACTTAGGAGAAGTGAGTTATTGGTTCTTGTAACCCACATAACATTTAATTCACTGCACTGTTGACTTATCCTTCAAGGTTTGTTTGCTATACACTAATTTGAATAGTATTTTCACTTATATTTCCAGTTGTGATCTTTTTATAGCCAGCTGTGGCTTCCTCTGATCACACTGGGAATAGCAAAAATTTGATTAAACCAAAATTTGCCATTCCCACTCACTTCTAAGCTCCAGAAAACAGAGATGTTCCCTTCAGGACACTATTTTGTAGTAATATATGAACTTTTCATAAACGGTTGTCCTATATCTCGTAAAATAATACATATAGGAAAAAACATGAACTCAAAATGTAAGAGTGGGAAAAATGGTACCTTGTTGAAAAGCCTCTTATTTTGTATATTTATTATATTATTTTGCTTAATCTACATCATATGAAGTACACCTGCAGTAGTTAATTTCTCTGTTTTTTACTCATAAAATTCTTTGGCTCATTATTTTATGTCCACCACAGAGAGACATTTTTCAAATTATCCCAAGGAGCTGCCTCTTTTTAAAACTATAAACATGGCTGTTTCTTCACGTGTTCTGGGATTTTTTGTTCTCCATATAAGATTTGGGGTTTTTTAGAGCAGTCAAATGGCAGCCGTTGTGCTATTGCTTGTAACAATCTGCATAATTTTCAAGTTTCCATTTCATTTCATAAGCCAGTCGCAATGGGATATAACCATTATCATAATGGAAAACTATTCTACTAGACTAAGTTGCAGTGATGCTTACCTTTACACAAAGTGATGTATTTGTTGAAATGTAAGCCTCCTGGGGAAAAAGTAGCTTTTTTTGCTATGAATACATTAGTCATTCCATTATGAGACATGTCTTTAACTTCTGTTCATACAGCCTTCCTAATTTATACCTGAGTTAATGGCTTATCCATTTATCATATGGTGAATACACAGTGTATGTCTGGGGGAGCTTCTGACTTGCTTTGCCTTGCAGTCTGTACATCTGAGGTTAGACAGACCAGGTCTATGCTACAAGACCAAGTGGGTTCAAAGCCAGTCCCACTGCAGTACACAGATTATTTAAAGGTCAAATCAGTCAGTCTAGGCTTAGGCACAGCCTGCAGCACAGCTGGCTATTGAGAATTACTATACTGTCAACCATACCCAGATATCCTGTTGCAAGCCTCCTGCTGTGACTGGCAAGTGGAAAGATGCTAGGGAGAAAGCTGAGCATACTCTCCTTGTTCAGAGTAGTCTGTGCACATCTTTTCTGTGGAATACATAAGTTATATCACTTTGTAGTAGAACAGACCTATGTATGTAAGTAACTTACAGTGCCAGTGCTTATCTTCTTGGGCAAAGAAAAGCAGGGAAACTGCTGACTGACAGGCTGCTATGCTTGCATAATAACCCTTTTAATCCACACCTAAATCAGCCTTAAGTCAATGTTCTCAGTATCTATAATAACTGTGTGCACTGGCTCCGGATTCATCAGAAACTGTTTACTAATAGTGGATGTCAAGGACAGTCACTCAGAAAGATACATGAGTAAATGCTTATAGAGCTTCCAAACATTTTTTCCTTCTTTAAAAAAATATTTATTTATTTATGTTCTCCATTGTTTTTAATTAAACTCACTCAAAATGAATCAGGGCATAGAGAAATACTAGTGGTTGCTAATTGAGGCTGGGATTTTAAATGAAATATCTCTTGGAGATGTTATGTAGGCTAACTGTAGGCGTCCGGAAAATATTATGTGCCATGATATTTCTTTATGTAGTCTCAAGAGGGAAGCAGCCATGCTGAAATATCACCAGTAAGTCTATTTCCAGAGAACTTCAAGTCAGAAAGTTTCTGTGTCACAGTTTTGCTTTCAATTTTACATATAAGGGGTGCCAAAGTTACATCTTAGTGTAAGTCGTATTCCCAGTGTCACATCAAGTATGAAAGAAGAAAAAGAAAAAAGAAAAGAAAAAGAAAAAGAAAAAGGAAAGGAAAAAGAAAAAAAAGAAAAAGAAAAAAAAAAGAAAAAGAAAAAGAAAAAAAGAAAAAGAAAAAGAAAGAAAAAGAAAAAGAAAGAAAAAGAAAAAGAAAAAGAAAAAAAAGAAAAAGAAAAAGAAAGAAAAAGAAAAAGAAAGAAAAAGAAAAAGGAAAAGGAAAAGAAAAAGAAAAATGAAAAGGAAAAGAAAAAGAAAGAAAAAGAAAAAGGAAAAGGAAAAGAAAAAGAAAGAGAAAAAGAAAAACAAAGGGAAAAGGGGAAAAGAAGAAACAGAAAAGGCAAAGGCAAAGGCGAAAAAGGAAAAGGAAAAGGCAAAGGAAGGAAAAGGAAAAAAAAGGAAAAGGAAAAGGAAAAGGAAAAGAAAAGGAAAAGGAAAAGGAAAAGGAAAAGGAAAAGAAAAGGAAAAGGAAAAGGAAAAGGAAAAGGAAAAGAAAAGGAAAAGCACGTGCATGTTCTGGTTCAATATACTTAACAGGACAAAAGCATATGTTCTAAAATAATTTTCTAGTAAGATAGAGCTTTATTATCCATTAGACTAGTTCAATAAAAACTATTTGAAAAGCCTTCAACTGGACATTTAAAAAACAGTTTACTAACTCAAGCTTCCTCAAAAAAAATTTGGTCTGACCTGATGAGACAAATCAGGACCACAGCAGTGATTTAATGGAGCAATCAGCAATGTGTCAAATGTGATTGATGTGTCCCTTCGGAAACTGGGCGGGTGATTTGATCCCCTCCAGCACAGACAAACCTTCCCCAGAAGACCCTATTGCTAACACAAGCCGTGGAGAGATTTTTCCAGTCAACATTTTTTTCTACTTTGCCCTTGAATTGAGATGATTTTTTTTTGTCCGACTCCTTCACTCTGATTTGATTTGAATAGTATTGTCCTGACCCAAAGATGTTATTTATGACAGAACATTGCTCTTACTTTTCAAAATGTCAAACGCGTTATCAGGTGGTGAAGTTATTACTCTTCTAAAGCTAAATTTAGAAAATAATAAATGTATTTTTCACAAACTAGCAGTTCTAGTAGCTATAAATGGATTTTAGAATCTATGAAATTAACACAGAGTCAATAAGCATAGTTACCTTCTTTATGAATTTTTAAGTAAGTTACTGTAGAATGGCTGCAGAGAAAGGCAGAGAGCAAAAAACAGGCATCAACCAATTAGAGGTTCATTATATTTCAGAACAGTTACAAATAACTCCATAATTATTTGGTTTTATAAAATATGCAAATTTAAAAGCTTTATTGAAAAATGTCATAAAAATATGTGTGAACTTGTGTCAGTGGAAATCTGCATGATGTGCCTTGCTGCTTCCAAATCTGTACACTTTAAAGGTCTCAGTCCTCACTGCTTTACAGCCCATTCACAGCCTTACGTACAAAACCAAATTTTTTTAAATAAGACCCTACTGTAATTTGACATAGCAGGCTGAAGATACAATTGTTCTGTGTATATTAGTACATGTCATTCTTGCTAAGGCCAGAGACGCTGAAAGCATTATAAATAAATTCCTATATAAATTAATATTCAACATTATATAATTAGGAAGTTAGCATACATTGTTTATGTAATGCTAGGTGCATAATGAAAATAATATAAATAGGGAGATTGTGAACAAACACTGTCAGCGAAACAAACGAGCTGGCAGGGCTTCTCCCTGTCAGGGCAACTCAGTAAAGCTCTGAAGCATGCTGTGATGGAGGTGTGCGCTCAGAGGGAGGTTTCAGGAATGCAGACACAAAGTGACAGTAGCATCAACATCCTTTCTCCCAGTGCTGCAACCCCCAGACCGATGCTGTGGGGAAAGGTAGAAACAGCGCATTGCCAATATTGCTCTGCAGACCCAACAGCACGATCTAGTGTCCTGCCAGGCACAGTCTGGGAACAGTCTGAAAAAAAACAGCTCAGGACTGAAGGGGTCAGAGATGGAGACACCTTTTGCTCCTTGGTCTTTCTGGGCGCTCTGTGTACACCCAGATTTTGGTAGTGCATATTTTTTTCAGCTGCAACCAGCCGTCAGGAGCATGAGCTATGGGTCTACATGAACTAGACTACGATCAGTGATGGATTTGAGTAGGTAGGTAAGATGTAGGTAGATTCGCAACAGAAAGGAAAGAGACAATCAGTTTACTATACAAATTTTATTTATATAAATTGCTTCTTCACATAAGATCTACAAGTAATTTCTGTTATAAAGGCATGAGCCTGTAGGGAGAATTGGGAAGAGAAAGCAGAGCATAACTTGTATAAAGACTTAGGTCTACTTGATGGTGTTTACTTTTCTTTATGAAATATAAAAAAGTCTGTTTAACCTTTGAGCAGTTAAATAAGGTAATTATTTGCAATGCATTAGCAGTAATATGAAATTTCACATAAAGTATGTGTGATCTGAATCAAAAGTATGCAAGGTCATATCTTTTTAATGATGTCAGTTCATAATTAAAATCAACACAAGGGGCTTATTTTTGGAGGATAGGAGCTAATCTGTAAATGTGCCTTTTACAGATCTTGTGTCCAATCCCAGTCTGACTGCTTTATTATAATGCATTTGGTGTGCTTCTCTAACAAAAATCAATTTTAACACCTTTCAGCAAACAATTTCTTTCCTGTTAGAATAATTTTCATTTGTAATTATATAATCATCAGTGTAACAAGATACACTTAGAGTTCGAATAGTATAGTTTATTTTTAATTACATTTAATGAATAATTGAAAAATATATTAATATAATGAAAATAAATTTGAATTTATGATTGTCTCATTTTAATTTTTATTAAAGCCGTTTTCAAGATGTTTATCAAAGAATACCTCTACATGTTCTACAGCTTGAATTTGTCATTAAATATCCCAAATAAGATTAAAACAATCTGATCCCTTATTCCTGTTATCCCCTAGATTATATTCACATGAATGTGGTCTATTAGGTGCCTTTGTGAAATTTGGTTTCTATTAAAACTGAAGGCACAATTCCTAGTCATGTAGAGAGGTCAATACTCTGTCCATGGAAAGGCACAGCATAATAAGCTAGGAAGGTCTTTGAGAGGAAATGCTGCTTTCATGTCATTCAGCCTATGCAGCTTTAAATGGAAAGAAAATGATGAACTTTGGCTCTCATTAGCATCTGTAGAGTCTGAGGGTGTTCAGCATTTTCTCAGCAGCTTACAAGTGCCACTGCATAGCCTCAAACTAAAAGTCTGTTAAAGGTACACATACGGCTCTTGCTGGTTCTGTGGGCATGGGATGAGATTAGCCCTGAAGGTTAAAGACAGACAGCCTCTGAAGCTATTGGAAGTCATTCTTCGATGATGAGTACATAATGTTTTAAGAGATTCATCTGATGGATTTATCCATCTAGAAGTTGAATGTTTAGTCCAAATTTTCAGGTTTTTTTAAGTTTGGCCACTGCATCTCCCTAACAGAAAAATCTGAGGTTGACTAGCTACTATGAAAATCCTAGCTAATATGAAGAAAAATCAACTTTACACCAGCCTAAAAAAGGCACAATGACTAATTTTAGATAACCATGATTATAAGAGGCAAATTCACCATAAAGACAACTGAAATTTCCAAAATAATTGTCAGCTTAGATGCTGTCAAGTTTTGTATGTCCAGCTTCAGACATCACAAAGTCCCTTGGGCTGCATAAAATTCTACTGTGAGTATTGGAACATGCCAGTTTGCTGGATGTACCAGTAAGCACAATCTTATGGTATTTGAAGAATACAAGAATGCAAGCATCAAGAAAGGAGTTGTAATTCAGAATGTTGAACTGAGGCCAATCTCTTCAAAAATAATAATAATAAAAAAATCCTTTCAGCTCTAAGACCAAGAATAGTTAAATCAGGAATGGGTTTGATTACAAAATTGAGATAGAAATATGTTTACCTATAAATTGGCTATCCTGGCGATTCTGGTACTCATTCTGGACTATGAAAACACTTCAAGTGCCATTCTAAAACAGATTATTAAATTATTCTGGTGCAGATCAATGAAATAAATGCTGAGATTTCTGGATATTTTTAGGTTTATAAACTGCAGGATGCTGAATATTCATCCCTGATCATCTAAAACCATCTTTAAACTTGAGGAAGCCAAGGCTTTATGCCTAATCTATTTTTATTTTAGGGAAAATAGTATTCAATTTTTATTTGAGTTCTGTTGGTAATGAAAAATGGATATTCTATCATAAAACTAACAACCTTAATATGTGTATCTTGAAACTGGCATTAAACACACTCTATTTTATAACTACACATCAAATTAATGTCTTTGACTTGGAAAATCTGACTATATTTGAGAGAAAAAACTGATAGAAGATTAGGAAAGAAGATTTATTTATAACTTTGGAAACTAATTTAATATGGAATTTGCAGCAAGACTGTGTAGCTTAAAATCTTTGTGGTAATACAGTCTGCATACTCCTGGTATCGCTACTGCTAAAATTGCAATTATTATTAATGGTGCTGTATATATGGAATGATTTCAGTTCAGAAATCTATGCATAAGAATGACTTATATTTTATGTAAGATTAGTACAGAAAATAAAAAAAAAAATAAAATAGAAAATGCCAGAATATTCTGTAAGCATAATATTTAAACACAAATCGAGGAGACAGCTAATGTTTTCTTTCTTAGATGAATTTATTTACTCTTTTAGTACTAATGGCATTTCTGCATTTACATCCTTCTTCATACTTTCCATAGACATCCTTATGTCCTTATGCAATTGAAGTGCACTTTGTTACACTTAGCATCTCTGTGGGATTTACTTAAGGTGTGTGAGATGCTCTAATAACCACATCTGGAAGGAAAATATAAAGCAAGATAACTGTGAATGACTGCTCGTATTCTTGCCTATATATTCGGTTGACTCAAAAAAGAACCGAAACCCAAACTTCTCAGTTGAAAGACATAGTTAACAATCACAGTTGGATAGAAAAATAATCATGAAACTCCTTAAATTTCTTAAAGGTAAGCAATGGCATTTTTCAAGTTTCTGACAGGAAATAGGTTCAGAGATCAGTTTGTCATATAATTTTACAAGATACAAGGAGACATCTCTTCCTCCAAGGTTATCATCTGCCATATGTCTTGCTCTATAGGTTTGCCAAAACTCACTTAATGCCATATGTCCTAAGCCATTTGTTTTTTCAAACAGTACCTCAGCTGTGGTAGACAATATCTGATGAAAATAGTCAGAAAACACTAATGCTTGTGCTTTGCTGCTGTCAGAGACTCCATTTGTCTGTGTATGATAGGTGTCATGAGAGGTGCACATTTTAAACCTTAATATTATTTTCTCCATAAAACAATTTCAAGTGATATGCATAGTTACACCTCCTGTAGCACTCCCAGGGGGAGAGGGGCCAGGTTTGTCTGCACAAGCAGGGGCATACCAACCCAAACATGCAGCTCCTCCTTTCCCTAACAAAAATGTTAGAATTCCAGAAGGTTGAGCAATTTGTCAAAATGGTATTTAAGAAGCAGTGTCTAATCATAAAATGTTTACCAATGTAGTGAATAGCTGGAAGGAGTGGAAAGCATCCCTCATCTGTAATACTTTCTGGCATTCCCACAGCTGGTAGACAGCTGCCTTGCCAAGTAGTTTCCTGAAAATTCATAAATGTCAATCTTTCTGAATAAACATTTGTCACGCGCCACTGTGTAAGATTCATGATCCTTTAAGAAAGACCTTAACTTAGGGCAGAAGGAGTGCAGCAGGCCACACAACACATTAAGCTGTTCTTATTTAGTTAACCACTGTCTTCCACAGGAATATAAATTAGGGATCTGTGGAAGCAGAAAATCTGTCTGGGGAAATATATTATTGGATTTCATTAAAAATCCTAGAACTTTACCTTAAACATTATAGTATTTGAGTACAGTTCACTGCAATTTTTTTAAATGTTTATGTTACCAATTTTGAATTTTATTACATTTCATAATTTTATCTCACATCTGACTTTTAGCCTAAATATTTGTTAAAATAACATTCAAAGAAAAGCTTGATTTAAAACCTTGAAAGAGATATATAACAAAAAATAGATACAGCCAAAAGTGCAAGATCAAAAATGATGCTCTCCTTTTGATCTTGTACTGCATATGAGCAGCTACAGTAAAAATTTTACTGTTTTGAGGCTGTATTTTGTTTTTCAGCTTGAGCAGAACAAATATTTGCTGATTTAGACCCCAGAGACATAAGGGGCACTATTTCATTTTGAGTATGATATGAAAGCAAACGCCTGACTTCTTTTTGTTAAAATAGAATGGTGGTTCATGAGAATAAAGAGTTACTGTTTTGTCTTCTGTTCAGGCCTGAGCCTTACTTTCTGACTTCTCCGGTAGTTTACACAAATATAACATCCTTTCTTTAACAGTCACTTTGCAACTCTCAGAATCGCAAACAATCACTCATTTGTACAGGAAGACTGATTTTCTAAGATAAAATTTATGGTTTTGCTTTCTAACAGTCTGTTTTCCTAAACACTTTCTGCGAAGGAAAAATGACAACACTGGAGTAAAACTGTGCAACACTTTCGCAAGTCTGTGAAAGGATGACTTTCAAAGCAAAAGAACTGAGCCCCTGACTAAACTTTCATATACCCATCATTAAATATAGAATCATATAATCATAGAATAGTGAGGGTTGAAAAGGACCTTAAGATCATCTAGTTCCAACACCCCTACCATGGTCAGGGACACCATGCAAGAACCATGTCACCCAAGGCTCTGTTCAACCCAGCCTTGAGCACTGCCAGGGATGGAGCATTTACCACTTCTTTGGGCAACCCATTCCAGTGCCTCACCACCTTCACAGTAAAGAACTTCCCTCTTATATCCAACCTAAACTTCTCCTGTTTAAGTTTTAACCTGTTACCACTTGTCCTATCGCTACAGTCCCTAATGAAGAGTCCCTCCACAACATCCTTATAGGCCTCCTTCAGATGCTAAATATGACCCTCTGCTCTGTGTCACGTGGTACTGGGTAGCTATAGGAGCAAGACACAGACAGCAATTTGTTTTCCTGGTGAAGTATCAGAAGTACTCATTCCTTCTTTTTCTTTCTATGCACCACCAGTCTTGGTTTTAGGTGTGTTGGACAGTCTTTGCTTCAAGTGTGTGCTGAAGACAAGCTTGTTGCTATTACACCATTCAAGCAGTAAAATTCCCAGGGAGCTACTGCAAAGTGGGTAGTGTGAGTTGGTTTTCCTTCTTCTGTTGCAGTAAGGTTTATCATTATTAGCCCTTGAACATATATGAGGAAGTTCACAGGTTGGAGAATTACTCTGTTCTTTCAGTGGGGTTAGAAAGGGTTGACTGTGCTTGGTCACTTCTTCATGGTTTTCTTTGCTAACAAGGAGATGAAATTGCTTTTAAAATTTTTAAAATGAAAAGTGAGACTTTAATTTTAAACATCAGTAAGCTTTTCTTTGTTATGAGTTCCAAGGACCTTAATTAGCTAAATTTTGTTTTGACCGTGTTGTAGTGATTATTCTTTGATTCAATGAGACACTAAGTTTGAAGTGTAAAACAGATATTGCATATGAGAAGTTTTGCTAGACTGAGCAATTAAAATATAATTAATTTCACAGAACCTTGCCTCAGACTAGCTTTAAATATGACAACATACATTTCCAGACTAACCTTGCATCACTGAAGTTTTTTATAATCTGTATTCCTCCATACTTTTGCAGTATTTTCAGATTAATTTTTTTCTACGTATAGATTGTCTAATGCATATTGTTTTCAGTAAGTTGTCAACATTTTAGAATTAGTGGAAATAATTCACACAGATTTAGAGGAGTCCGAACTAGCAAAAGTCTAGTCCAGGGCTATTATCCTTGAGCTGATAATAACATGCAAACTACTAAATGTAATTGTTCTTAATATTTTCATAATCTGAACTCACTACAAAGCCTTGTACCATATTTGTAGTAAACCACAATAGCAAATGGATTGTGTGCAGTTGTTTGCATAGCTGCAGGAGTGTAATCCTTCTTAATATTACAAAGGTCATTTAACTTTCTTTGGTGACTGTTAGTACATGTATTTCTTTAAGATGAAGTTCCTCTGCAGCCGGCTTAAATCAGCATAGCTGGGTTTATTCTTCCTGAAGTTTTGCCCAAGACTGCAGCAATGTGATCATGCTAGACAATAAAATATTTCAGCTTGTCTTCCTTAACGGCAGACTACGTGTAGGGATACACCACCTTTTGCATACCATGTCCTTCGAGATTTCTGGTATCACCATCAAAAATTTGCATCCCTTGGTCCTTGCTCTCATAAAAACTGCGAATTCATTCGCTTTGATTGTACACTTAAAATCTGTAGTCAGAAAGTCAGACTGTACCTGAGACAGTGCAGAATGTTATTATTCTGTACATCGGTACAGTTAAAACTTTTGTCACAAAAATGACAAGTATCTGCAGTCTTTTACTAATTCTGAAAATGAGAGGCTTACCGCTTGGATTATATGTATTTCCACATCACTTAACTTTCCTAATTTATAAGGACTCCATGAAATTTCTGCAATATAAAATAAGCAACAGCTACAATTAATATCATGCCTAAACAAAGCTATTTAGTTCCTTTTAGCTGAGAAACAGTTGTACTGAAATGGCAGTGACATTTCTTTCAAGTGTTTCATTATCACAGAAAAAATAAAATCAGATGTCATAGATCACTTTCAGTAGCAGTAAGTTATAATTTTGTTTCTTTTTGTCTTAATTAGGGTTGATTCTGTAAATGGAGCCCCTCACTATGGAACACAAAGTTTTTGTCGACAAGTAGTATTTGAATGAAGAAAGACTTCATACTGGCAAAGCTTATCAGCTTATCTTTGTTCTATAGCTATAATTTTTTTTACTGCTGTTGTCGATGCTTTTCTGACATTTATAAAATTTGTTGCTGATTTTAGTATTTGTCCATCAGGATGTGACTATTCCATATTGGTTTTTCTCTGCAGCAAGTTGTGTACCTCAAGGAACCATGGAGATCTAGTCCTTATATGTCCATTCCTTTTAAACTGGACAGAAAGCATGTCTGCTTATCCTGAAGCTCCAGGATAAGGTAATAAGGGCTCTCCAAGCTTCTCAGACCTTGAAGCCCTCTTACCCACTGCAGATAATTGGATTTGACCCAGATTCTAGTCTTCAGTATGATGATTGATGCTCCATTGTCTGGGTCTCATCATACTCTCATGACCTCTGCATACAAAATTTATTTGATCTTAAGCATGCTTTCCCTGCCAAGTCCTACTGCCTAGGTGCATCTTGGTTTCCGCTGACAAAGCTTACCAAGAAACTGCAGATTTCTGTTCCTGTGTAAAAGTGGTGCCACCTACAGTATACGGGCGAGACAGCCATCCTTCCTCATGGCGCTCCACTGCCTCCTAGAAATCCTGCGACAACCTTGCGAAGTTTATGTGACATGAATTCCCCCTCACACCTACAAATCCGGGCATTGCAGCTGAGCCTGATGCCTTTTCTTGCCCAATAACCAGTACGGAGAACTGATGAGATGAAAAACCTCCAGAAAAAAAACTAGTGAAGAATGTTAATCATTCTCAGGAAGTGTCTGTGTCACCCCGTTGACTGTAAGTGCAAATAATTGCTTAGCCTAGCCACAGCTTTTAGATCACTGAAATTACATAATATAACCATCCTTCCATCCTTTGACATCCCATTTTGCTCACTTTTTTTTGTTGCCTTTGTTGTGACTAATTTGTATAGCAACATAAAAACTTGTGGGAACAGAATCTCCCACAATTATGAAGTCCATGTATTCAGTAATGAATTAATGATGATTGCAGCCACCTACCAATAAGCTGGATCAGATATTAGGCAATTTCCCATAAGAAAAATATAGTTATAGTCATCAAAGATAGCTGAAATCTAAACAAATTTACATAAAGTAAATTTTTTCTTGTCATTTGAACAGGAAGATTTCTTTCATGTCTCTTACATGAAAATATCATTAAGGGACAGTTACACAAATTATGAAAAATCAACAACCTGCAATGCTTACAGCATTAATAACTCTAAATATATTAAATATTATATACTTTAATATGCACATGCGTATGTTTTAGAGCTACCAGAGGCAATTTCTTGCTATACAAAGCATATTCTGATATGATCAACAGGGTAACAAAAGTCTTCTACCTTCCTTTCTTGGCACTTAAGTATTTGGTTAAAAAAACCCAAACAACCAAAACCAAACAAACACACAAAAACACAAAAAAAACAAACCAAAAAACCCAGCACCCCAAACAAAACAAAAACAAAAGGAAAACATTCCTCTTTGGTTTTACATAAATATACTTTCCAATTTAAAGACAAGTCTTAGAATAATTCTACTTTAATTTTCCAGTGAATAAATACTGTAATTTCTAATATTGCTTCTGCACACATTTAAGCCTATCCAAGCTTTCAAACAACACTAGTATATCTGTGAAAACAGTCTGTTTTTAATGCATTCTGTAAGTGCTGTAGGCAGGCTTTTGCAGATGCACTTGAAAAGTTTGTGAGTATGTTTCTGAGGCCTCTTGATCATGAAGCCCAGTTACTTGGCTTCTATTCATACAACTATGTATTTTGTAGACATATAACAGTATATTGTGTTTCTTAAGCAAGGTTCTTGAGTTTTTTAATGAAATATGAAAAGGCACCTTTCTAATTTTCATACTGCTGGGAAAAAAAATAATCTTTTCTCTGGAGAACTTTTTATTTTAAGGTAAAAGACATAAATTGCCTATAGAAAGTTTTACTGGGATGCCATGAGAATGCTGATAAATAGATTGAAAACCAAAACCAAACAAACAAAACACAGAAAAAAAAAATCACAACTTTCCCATGAGGAAAGCACAACTGTGGAGCAGGCTGGCCAGAGATACTATTGAAAACCTTCACTGATGGAGGTGTTCAAGACCCAGCTGCAAGAAATACTCAGCAAATTAGCCTGACCCCATAGCTGGACCTGCTTTGAGGAGGACATTGGACTGGAAGTCCGCTGAGGTCCCTTCATACATGAATTATCAATGAATTATCTCATGAACTCGCCATATTGAGTCTTTAATGAAAGCATGTCTACCAGTGCATGCCATCTTCTTCCATATCTAAAGAGGTGAAACAAACATGACATTGACGCACGCATCTGCACTGCTAAAACAGCATTTATACAATGCCTTTCTTGGCTGTTACAACAGCAATCCATTTTAACCATGAAAAAGAAGATGTTTGGGTTTTGAACAATGCCTTTCACAGTACCCATAAAAATTCTGAAAGTTCAGAGCTCTCTATTTACTCTTCAGTTTCCTAAAGCCTTGCAAATGAGAACATTTGGTACAGAAGGATGAGAAGAATGCAGAAAACAGTGTCTAAAGAAAGAGAACCACACTCTGCTTACCTTAGAAAGCTGCCAGTATAGTTTGGCAAAATAGTTCAGGTCATACTGAATGCTGCAATGAAGCTGAAGCAGCAGCACATAAAATGGAGAAAGTTTAAATTGAAAAGTCCTGGACATTTGTTTCAGTCAGGGCTACAGTGTTACATGTGATTTCTAAAGCTAATGTGCAACAGTAGTCACCTTGAATGTGTGTTTAAGCGCAATTTGAAAACAGAAGACCCCAGTGAGATTGAAAGAGAGGATTATGGTTCATATTCATTTGAACAGGAGCTAAAATTTTATTATGATTATAGTAATTGATGTATTTTATGGATTAATTTTTTAATTTTGCACCCACTCAGTCATCGTTGTTCATGCTATAGTAGTAGCATGATAGATTACTCTGTTTTTTCCATTATTATTAAATTTAATTATTTTTGTTCATGTACCCAGATGTAAATAACATCGAGTTCTAATCTAATAATACAGACTGTTTGGAAAATATGTGCTGTCAATTAGAGGCATTTTATGATAGAAACAATAAAAAGAGTCATTAATGAAAAGTAGTTTTCCTCCCTGTGTACTGGCTTCAGTTAATCAAAGGTGCTTTGAAATTGAAATCATTAATTAACTTTGCCTGGTTTTGTACCAATCAAGCACTTTTAGAGTTGCCTGAAATCTGTGAAATTAAATTCTTCTGAAAACAAAATTTATGTGGATTTTTTTCCAAATATGTTTTATTCTTTCCACCAATAATGTATTATATGTACATTGCTACCTATGCGTAAGTAAAATAAAGAGGCAAAATTAAGCTAGGAAATTACATTGTTGCACTCCATTTTTTAATGACACCTCATTTATGTTTTAAATGATCATGCAAAAATAATGAAATAAATCATTTACATCAGTCCAATGTGCCATTTCTTTTTTCTTATTTCCAAATAGTTTAACAGGTGCATTGATGGTCAAAACAATTTTAAAATGAAGACAGTGTAAAAAATGTATTGGGAAACAGAAGAGCCATACGACCAAATCCCTGACAAGGCAATTCTGTAAGTTAATCTTTCTGACAAAGCTGTGTCATACCTATTTTTCTAGTGTGAATTTTACATAGGAAGAGTTTACATTTTAAATTCCATGGGTTTGTATGTTTAAAGGTTTATATAAAACTTTTTTATTTTTCATAGTTTCAATCTGAGAAGGAAACTTTTCTCTTTTCTATTGCAAAGTGGTTAGTAAACAAAATTCATCAATTCTTCCTAATTACTAAAGGATAAACAGCTGAATTACATTGCCTAGTCCAGCTTTTATTTTAAAAAAAGAGTAAACATGCACAGAGCTGTTATAAATATTACCAGGAGTAAAGCAGAGTTTAGCTCTGTGTAACATTATTCATAGCAAATTGAATATGGGAAAGAGAAACAGTCAGAAAATTAATCACAGGGATACAATCATACATCCGTTACCCAGTAAGGAGTTTTTCTTGGGTCTACCCTGCACAACTTAGACTACAAAAATCTTCATGTAGGACCTATTGCATAAAAGATGCCAAAAGTCCTTGCCTTCACCTGACAGTAACAAGAGTTGAAAGGGCTCAGCAGTATGACAGAGAAAATGTGCGCCTTTTATTTCTCAGACAGTCAATCATGTTCTGGAAGGTCACAGGCTGACAATAAAAGATTTTTAAAAGCTTTTGGCAAAAGGGATAAATAAAACGCTTTTCAAAATTTGTGTTCATTTCAACTGTCATAGCTGTAACATAATGGTAATTGTAATAACTTGCTGCATTTTCACCATGCTGATAACAGTATAACACAAAAGAATAACGACAGATACGTTCTAAACGTGACCATGCATTTACTGTAAGTGTGTCTTCATGGGGAATGCCAATATTGTTCTATGTGGATGAGTAAACCTAAGACTGTACACATACTTGGAGTCTTTGGGAATGAATGGTTAACCTTGATAGGTTTAAAATGAAATGACATGTGAGCCATTTGAATCAATTTTTTTTTAATTAAATATAGTATTGGATTCTCATGATAGAATCCCATAAATAAGCTTAAAAAACAACAGCAAATCTAGTACTGACCATTAAGTACTTATATCAATTTCTATGTGCCTTTCCACATTCCCTACTACTTGGCTGTCTTACTACTAAACTGTAAAATTTCTTCATAAGATTACATAATGTAATTATGAACATAAAAGCTATGCTTACATCACTGACCATATTCACATGCATGTATATTCACATGCACAGCTTGGCTATGATCTTAATTGGAAAATGCATGTAACTAAAAGAAATAGTAATCTTAGCTCTGATATTATGATCCATGTATTCTTTCATTTTTCAGAATAGATCTATCATTAGGGTGACGTATCAACTCTCATTATGTCAGTGTGTCAGGCTTTTGTGACATTTGTGACATTGTAAGTGACTGTGATATGTCAGACCTGCTAGGACTGAATAAATCAGGACTCACTAATGCAGTATTAAAGTTTCAAATTTTTTCTACCACCAAAAATGTGTGCTGTTGTATCAAAACCTAATATAAACAGGTGCAACTATTAGTTGCTAGTCTGCACCTTTTTCTGTGAGCCATGAGAGCCTTCCTTGGGGGATGTTTTCTATGCTGTGCACAAGGAGAACTGGAAACTGAATCATAAATCTTCAACTCTCCCATTTTGTGCTTAAGCGCATACCTCTATTCTGTGCCAAAGGATAGCCCTGAACAAACCTCTTCCAGCATTTTTTTCTGCACCATATTAAAATAAACCTCTTCTAGTAGTTTTTTTCCAGAGATGCCTTAAATCTCCTGGGTTTTGTGTCTTGGTTTGGTGCTGTGGTTTAAGCCCAGCTACGCAGTCTCACACTCATTCCCCCCCTATTCCTCCCTCAGCCCCAGGAGGGATGGGGAGGAGAACTGAAAAAATACAACTCCCACAGGCTGAGATAAAAACAGTTCAGTAACTAAGGTATAACACAAATCGCTACCGCTACCAATAACAACGACAAGGGAAATAACAAGGGGAAACAATACAATAGCTCACCACACCGACACCCAGCCTGACCCCCGCAGTGATCTAGCCTTTCCAGGTAACTGCCCCTCGTTACAGCCTGAGCATGATGCACTGCGGTATGGAATACCTCTGGCTAGTTTGGGTCAGGTGTTTTGTCTCTGCTTCCTCCCAACTTCCACTCCCCCCTGGCAGAGCACGAGGCTCAGAAAGTCCTTGGTCAGACTAAACATTCTAAGTAGTAGCTAGGAACATCAGTGTTATCAGTGCTGTTCCCAGGCCAAAAGTCAAAAACACAGCACTGCACCAGCTACCAAGAAAAAGAAAAATGACTGCTACTGCTGAACCCAGGACATTTGGGGATTTGTTTGGTTTTTGTTTTGTTTCTTTTTCCTTTGGGCACAGCCCATTTCTTCCAAGAAGGTTAACATGCTACAGCAGCAGGTAAAGCTTGGAATCCAAAAGAACAAAGGAACAAGACCTCTAAGGCATCTTCTCTTCTGAGGCACATTTGCCAGCAGGTCTTCTTCTTCCTAACACTATTTTGTCACCAGATACCTAATGGTAGCCCCTCATACATCATTAAGCCAAGTTGCTGAAAGCATTTTGACAGTTCAGGTTACTGGAATCACTAGCTAAATGCGAGTAGGAGGCTACAAACAAGACATAGTAAAAGTCAAAACAAGAAAAGCACAATCACCAACAAGCTGGTGTTTATACTTTACAGAGGTGTTTTGGTTTACATTTTAGTTATTTTACCCATAACTGAAAAATGTGCCAAATGGCAAGTGAAAAATAAACTTGTCTTTTGAACGTGTGGAACCAAATAATGACTACCAGAGCTTAAGGAGACTTCAAGCTGCAGGACACCAGGAAGCTCTTAAGCTGTAGAGGGAAGCTATGAATGCATTGGTATTATAAAAGAACATAACCCTGATACAGTCAAATGAAATTTGACAGAAAAATGAAAAAAATAAACCAGGATAGATGTAGTAGCAGAGACTTTAGGTGGTGTAGCCTGAATTATCTCTAGTCAAAAACCCAACATGCAAGTAAGGTGTTTCTGAGAGACACTTGGACTTTATATGCATTCTTAGCTGTGTTTTATTCCTCAACTTTTCTAATGGTATAGGTGAAAGCATAAAATGGCTGGCAGTAAAACATGAATTCAGATGTTTGAAATCTATAATTTATGCTCTACATGTAGTCACGGAAGAGAGGGATATCACCAAACACCAGGTCAGACCTTACATAACCTGAAGTTTCTTGGAGCAGCCTTTCTACTGTGTCCTTCGTTATCTGCCTAAAATTCAGAATGATAAAAGCTATATTCAAGCCTGCAATTTTGGGAAAGGCTGAATTGTCAAACCATTAGGTTAGGCACTGTACAGTCACCAGAGTTTCTGTTTGGAAATACAAAAACAATTACATTTGGACAAAATAAAAATTACTTCAACAGTCTATGTCCAGTCTGGAAAAATCTTTGTTGTGGAGAGTTACAGCCTATCTATTGAATGTATCCAAGAGAATTTCAAGTGTTAATTTTAATATGGTTAATGAATACCTAAAAGGTGAGAAGATTTTTCTGCTGAAAACGGCTTCTCAGTTTAAAAAAAAGAAAGAGATATTTTAAGAACCAGAAGCTGATGTCTAAATTTAGATAATAGACAAGACAGAAGGATCTTATTTTTAAAAAGAGAAGTTAAATAACTATAAAAAGAAAACAAAAAAAACACCAACTTTGTAGTGTTCTATCTTATTCTTCAAGCCACCACTTGAAAACTTCAAATCAGTATCAGCTGCCATGCTTTAAAATGTGCTGTAATGCAAATTTCATTAGTACCACAGGAATAACTGAATTCTGCAGCCTGGTTTATATAGTATCTTACATTAGAGAATTTACAATGTCCTTAAGAACATACAGCCTTTAAAAATCTATAGCCCATATACTGCATGAAAAGATCCAGACCTGTAGCGGAAGCAGTTAGAACCTCCTGTTAAAACAGAGAAATTTCCCAGTTTCCTGCTAAATAAAATAATACTCTGCACCTCCTACAAGCTCAGTTCCTCCTGATGCTGTTTTCTCTGACAGAAACTCCTTTGCCCATGCACATGTTTTGACAGGTGAAATTTTCTTTTCCATCTTCTTATACATCCATCTTCTTATACATGGTGATAAGAAGACTTTATGGGTGGTGAGTTTGGGAAAATTGTCACTGTTACAGCTCCAAAACCTTGCAAAAAGAATGCTTCTAAAACATTTTCAAACTCTGTTTTTAAAAATAGAAGTAGAAATTGCTCTCTAAGCACCATAGATAATTTAAAGAATCACATCTGCATTAACATATGCAGGATATTTGTCCAAAGAAGATAAAATGCCTTTTTCTGTTGTTGTATCCAGGGGGAGAATCTTTCCACTGAATGTAAAATATAAGAAATTCACTGAGTAGTTTTTGGATAAAACCTTAAAAGGAGGAAAAATATATATACACAGTCCCCTGTAGGCATTTTTCAAATTAATAACAATTCCACAATTTCTATAATATAAAATAAATTTGGCAAGATATTAAGGGAAGTAGATAATGATGATTAGCATGCTTTTGAAATTTTAAGGCCACTTGCTTCAAAAACTGCCATAAATATAACATTTATCAGGGCTACCCTGAAAATCAAATGAAAATAACTTTCTGTCTACTGACAAATGAGGTAATTAAAAGCCTTTGGGAAAGGGGTTTTATTGGTATGGAACAGTTTAGACACAGTATGAAAACAAAGCAGATGAGAAACAGAGTCTTCCCTGGATCAAATATAAAAAATAGATATTAGAAGTTTTATGAACTGAAGTGAAGAAAATGTGACTCCTGCTGTCAGTTTTCCTGTTCTTAGTATATTGACATTTTTCAGCCTTGTGTAGCCTGTCAAGTTCCCTAGGAAAAAGAAAATTAATAAATTAGTGCTCTAGAAGTTTAACAGTTATTTGCTTCATAAAAAAAAACTATGGGAGTATGGAAAAAGAATCAAGAAAACATTCATCAACACATGAATCCTTGCATTGATGTAATTGCACTTGGACATCAGTTAATGGAATTACTTCATGCTCACATTTACTGCCATTGTTAGCATACTTAGTGGGCGCGCTTACCATAACTGCATACCCCGATACTCATCAGTGTAAATTATGTCATTGAACAGAAGTGAAAATGTTTAAGGGACCTAGCAGAGTTCCTCTTTTTAGCCATAAAGTTACTGACAATATCCTCAGTACCTCTGCTCAGCTGCAACTGTATTTTCATAGATACAGTGCTGTGACATCCCCCCATTTCAGAGGAACATTTTGGTGCAGGATGAGTCTTAGGTTCATAATTTAAATTAAATTATGCTTTTAAGGAAAATGTAAGGGTAAACATCAAAGGTTGTGTTTTCCAAAGTGAGATGGTTATTTAGGAAGGCAGTTCCTAGTTCAAACATGACTGACACATTTAGAGTCAGATTTTCAGAAACTGTGCTCAAAAACAGAAGTTATGCCATCTCAGTACTATCAGCTTCCCAGAGCTGAGATTGTTATTGCTTTGCTTTGGAGGATACTTCAAGTCTTGAATGTCATCGTGCCTGCTGAGGGATGTGGAGATTAAGACTAGGCGCACGCTGAAGCAAAATAAAGTTCCCACCTTGCTTATGCCGTTGGGTTTCTTCCATGTGGAAAGCAGGTTTTAAGGGAGACTGATACAAACACAAGTCTTTCAACTGAGTAAACTCAAGATGCTGCCATGGGATAAACTGTCTGGTGAAATAGCTGCCACTTCCACTCCCTTCTATTCAGAATTTGAACGCTGTAAGGCCAGCAGCATACTCCAGAGTTTAGTAGCTCTTTTTTAATATATGAGCACAACTATTAAAAGCCAAGTTAATATTTTTTCCAGTGCATAGCACTTTGACTTAAAAAGGAGTTTAGAAGAAATAAAATTTGGTGTGTTAGCCGGTATTTGCTGTGTTAGCATTTCTCAGATATGGGGTTTGGGCTAAGGTTCTTGTCTCATTGTACTTGATTTGTAATGCTGCCAGGCTCCAGCAGCAGGACGGGATGGACGTGGCCGTGCACTTGTACCTGGCAGTCCCGCTGCTCTGCACCATCCTAGCCCTCCGCCTCGTCTTTGCCTTGGTGAGGCTGCGGGGAGCCGAAAGGGAGTGGCCCCGCGAGCCGCCAGCGGCAGAGCCGGCCCGGGAGAGCAGCCCCCGGCGCCAAGATGGTGGCGCCGCTGCCGAGGGCGGGCCGCGGCCGGTGGAGGA
>WYDI02022169.1:0-25846 GCA_009867235.2 Psittacus erithacus | reverse complement strand
GGCAGAGAGATGGGGCATGTCTGTTCAGATATGCTAAATAAAACAAAGAATAAATCTTAAACAAGAGCATTCAGAAGCAGTGGGCAGCGGTACAGGCTGTAATTCTTGCTGGACTGGCAAAACATAGAATCATAGAATAATGTAATGGTTTGGGCTGGAAAGGGCCTTAAGATCACCTAGTTCCAAGCCCCTGCCATGGGCAGAGATACCTCACACTAGACCATGTCACCCAAGGATCTGTCCAGCCTGGCCTTGAACACTGCCAGAGGGATGGAGCATTTGCCACGGTTTTGGGCAAACATGTCCAACGTGGTCTGATGCCTCCTGTCTGGCATGTGCCTCCTACCTTGGATTTGAACTCTTCATGTTCATTGTGTGCCCTGTGTGGAGAAAGGCAAGAATGCCTTTGAACTGGTTTTGTGTGTCTCTGTTGGGTTTCTGACCTGTAAAGAGTTACTTCAGGTGGGCTTCCTCTACTGCTCAAAACATGATGGCTGCTTTCCCCTGATAAATATTGGCTTGGCCAATATTGGTATTGGCAGTTTTTCCTGCAGCGTGAACCATCCTTCAAGTCTATCCCTGACTTCCCTGTGGGGTTCCTTTGGGCAAGACTTGGGAAAAGATGTGTCCAGGGATCTATTTTTGAGGTTCTGATGTTTTCTATGTCAGCAGCTGGATTAAAAGAGCTGTGCCAGAAGAGACAATGTTTTCTCAGGTGTTAATTCTGCAGTTCCCAGCAGTTTTTTCATACATGCAGACAGCTGGGAACTTTGTGGGACACTGTCTTAAAGGGGCCTTTGAACGCAGCCTACTGGGATTCTCAGAGGTGGGAACAGATCCAGGTGTTTCAGGCATTCACAGATTCCATAACCAAGGGGAGTGTTCTGCTTTTCTCAACACCAGCAGCTCACTTATGCAGATCTGTTAGAAATCCACTTACAGAGCCTGCTGCAGGCTCCCCAGGCTGGAGGCTTCAGCTGCGCTTTTCCTTCTGCTGCCTGTTACTTGGGTGATCATGAACAGAGATGTTTCTAAAGCTGGTAGTACCCTGACAGAGATTTTTTACCTGCTGTGTGCTGCAACAAGCAGGAGCACTTGTGAAAGGTGGTAGTAATATTGCTGTTCACTTTCATTTTATGCAGCCTGTTCTAAACTCTTCAAATCCACTTTTATGCAGACCAGGAGAGAGAAAATTGCTTTTATTAATGAAGTGGCACTCTTTTTGTTCCAGTTTCCCTGGTTGTGCGTATTACCTTGGCTGCTATGTGTGCTTGGCTCTCTGTGGCCATTCTTCTCTAATGTGATGGTGATGCAGGACAACCAGATGGTATCCAAACCCCTGTTTTAGACGGCTTTCTCCTCTTGGTTGAGCAACCCTAGTAACTGAAGTCAAGGAAGCTCTATTGTGCACTGAGGAATGTGGTGGGAAGCTGCCGTGCCCTTCCTAGCACACTCTGTGTTGGCATGAGGGAACCGGGGAAGCAAAGACCGACTTATTTAAAAGAACTATCTTCTTCCCACAAAGCAGTAACACCGCATAGCGAGTGTCATACCTGCTCTGCTGGCTGACAGCTACGATGGGTATTTCATTGCACCCAAACCAACCCGCAGAGCTTACATAAGTGTCTTTCTGTCCTGTTCCATGTCAGATGAATTTTAAATTGAAATCCCAGTGCTGTGGGATATTGCCTGATCCGATTAGAGAGCATCTACCAAGTATCGTTACTGCTGTAGCACCAGTGCTTCTTGACTGTTGTACCTAACTCATAGTTTTTGAAGTATTGTTGTGTGTGAAGGGTATGGATATGAGGTTAGAGGCTATATTTATTGTTGTGAATTTTTATTAGTAGTAGTTATTAGGCTTGGGGAAAATGATTTTTCACAGCATGGAAAAAAACTGACTTGCAAGCCTATGGAAGGAAAGCATGTTTTCATTTTCCAGTGTTGATTTGCTGTATCACCATATATGCTCAAATGTCTGTGAGGTGACATCACTGCCAGTAAAATCTCCAGCATGGTCTCCAAATGGAATAATGGCATCAGCCATGTTAGGGCAGGTCAGTCCCCACCTCCATCCACTCAAAACCAGCTTTGGGGCTTGCCACCGCCCGGGATTGCTCAGAGCAGTGTGTGCAGTGGGGTGTTTGCCAACGGCTGTGCTGGACGACAGTTAAGCACGTCTCCACATGGGATTGTTTGAACTACTATCTTCAATCTCTTTTTACTATTAAAAGCACCAGACTGCCTGCTGGCCCCTAGACATAGCCATGTGTGTGCTTGCTGGGGTGTCTGGTGAAGCATCAGCCTTACATTTGGCTTTACAATAGCGTCTAAACAGGTCTGGGAGCCTTTTCCCAGGAGGGCTCACAAAATCCCAGGTTCTTTGCTTTATTCAGGAAGGTTTTCTAACTTCCTCTGGTTTGTCTTTGTGAGGGACTCTTACACTGCTCTAAAAGACCCGCTTTGTTCCGCAGAGGCTTTAGTGCTCACTGGAAGCTCCCTGAGCCTGCAGGGCTGGAACAGCGAGGGCAGGCTCCATGCCCAGAGCCTGTGTGGTGATGGGAGGAGGTGAATCCATGTGCCCATCGGCTTGGTTGTTTCATTCTGAGATTCAGCATAGATCCTCTCCTGGAGTGTCAGCAGGGAGAATGAGTTTCTCCCTCATTATGGCCCAAACAAGACATAGACATGCATATATACATCTCTATGTAGTTTTAGTTTATTTGGGGTCTTTTTCCACTCATCCTCAACACAGCCTCTTCCAGTACTTGGAAGCTCCTGCTGATGATAAAGCACAGCCCAAATGTAAACTGCAACAACAACAATCTAACCTAGCGCAGGACCTGTTTGTAAAAGTACCAGCGCAGGGATGATTCTTTCCCTGCACCGCCGGCGTTGGCCGAAAGGAACCATTTCAGTTCTGTCTGCCCATCAGGAGGTGGTGCTGGCAAGCTGCACGCGTCTCAGCGCTCCCTGGCAGCCGTGCACCCGCCGCTCACACACGTGTCCATGGGAGGGCAGCGTTTCCCGGGGTCGCAGCCCAGCCTCAATCAGGAGCCCTGTTTGGCTGGCGCGGTGACCAGCGCTTCCTCAGACACAGGGAAAGGCATTACCCGAACTGCTCCAACTTCCGATACAGCCGGAAATGAGGTTATGGGCAAAACTTTTGGACAGGTTTGCATCAGCCCCCAGCTTTAAAGGGGGAGGCCCCTGTAAGGGTGCGAAAGTACATAGCTGGAGCTTCCCTCTCTGAATCCTGACAGTGGAACAGGGAGGAAGGTTACAGGCATGATGCTTGTTCCTCTCCTCACCCCAGCATACCTACTGCTGTTTCTTCTTCAGCTTCCAACTGAAAACTTCTCATTGCTGGATGCGGCCTTATAATAAGCATTCTAATCATGCAGTGATCTGAAATGGTAAGTTAAAGAAAAGCACTGTTTATAACAGTCTTTACAAGGTTTGGGGTGCGGGTTTTTTGCTTAACATAATTTACAAGCAGAAGTGACTGGTTAATAATCTCAGTGCCCCTTTACACAAATCTGTAACTAAAATTGTCCTTTGCATAACCTCATGGCCAGCGCTGCCCCATTGCTGTAAGGTGGCAGGCACTTCATTGGTTGTAATATCTGGTAACTGGCATGTGGTAAAAGGAGTTGTGAAGAGGAACTAGACAATAAATGGATCGTGAATGGGCGTACAGTAGACGTGCAATAGGCACCGGCTCATTGTGGGGCTCCAGCTGAAGCAGAGCTGTGGGAATTTGCAGGAGTCACGCGCGCTGCAGGGTTGACTGAAATATCCCAGGTCATTTTTCATAACGTATAATTGCTTCCTGGAATTTTCCTTCCTTTCCTTAGATTTTGAAAATTTATATAGTACCAATAATGGTTTTTAAAAGGTGCAAGAATGCAACCCACAGTAGGGAACAGGAATGAGGAGGGAATTTTGCAGCCTGTCATCTTACAGTGTTATCATATACGCTTAATGAAGCATTTGTCTTACATTAATGTCAAATTATAACCTCGTAAAACTTTACATCATCACCCCGGATTAAGTCCTGTTGCCTGATCTGCTTTATTAATTCCTTTAGAAGTATCTGGAGTGAGGTGTTTTAGACAAATGCATGCTGTTTGTAGCTTTTTAAGTTCACTGTAAGAGGTGGCAAGTGCTATTGCTTGATAGCCACAACTTCCCGTCAATACAGGGACTTTACGATCATGGGAATTCACTTTTATGTTTCTAAATGCAGAATGATTAAATGGAATAGTTACATTGCCCAGGTTCTGGGCTGTTGTATTTATACTGTGTACTGGGCTATTAGAAACCTAATACTGACTTACCTCACACATATATATATATTTATATATATAAAAAATCTGGGCTCTGCGCAGACAGCTGCATTTTAGAATTATTTTTTCCTGTAGACATATAAGAGATCTATAGGGGAAAAAAACAGAATCCCAGAATGGTTTGGGTTAGTAGGGACCTTAAAGCTCATTCAGTTCCAATTCCACTGCCATGGGCAGGGACACCTTCCAGTAGAGCAGGTTGCTCCAAGCCCCTGTGTCCAACCTGGCCTTGAACACTGCCAGGGATGGGGCAGCCACAGCTTCTCTGGGCACCCTGTGCCAGTGAATAACTATGGCTTGGAGATCGTTTTGCACAACTGTGTTAGTTGTGCTCTGCTTTCCTATGGAGCCAGTAAGAAAAATTCAAAGGGCAGAGCCAAGCTCTTTGATGACGCCCCAGCAATACAGAGCTCTGTGGGCAGCGAGGTCCCTGCTCACTGTCCGTTTTTAAGTTGGCTCAGGTCCTGCTGAAGGGTTCTGAATTCTGTGACTTGTGTTTTCCAGGTGGGGCCAGCAGCGGGTGCAGGACTGCAGGCCAGCTCTCCAGCCATCCAGACCACTGTGGGGCTCAAGGGCACCGTGCTGTCCCTGCCCACTGGGGTGACTGCCAGCCGCAAAGCTGCTGTCCACGTGGACTGGGGCCGAAGTCTCTCGCCCGGCTGCTGCCAGAGCCTCGCCAGCCAAACCCAGAGACATGGCGACGAACGGGACCAAACTGGCAGATGGACAGATCTCCACGGAAGTCGATGCTTCCATCACCAATGACAAGCCTAAAACCTTGGTAGTAAAAGTGCAGAAGAAGAAGACGGATCTTCCAGACCGAGACACTTGGAAAGGAAAATTTGACTTTCTTATGTCCTGTGTAGGTTATGCCATTGGCTTAGGGAACGTGTGGCGGTTTCCATACCTTTGTGGCAAGAATGGTGGAGGTATGTTTGCTATTTTGTTCTTACAACCTCTGATATATTTGTATATTAGAATTCACCGTAAGATTTACCAGTAAAACAGAACTTGGGTTTAATAGCTTTTTCAGCTCTATAGATGGGGTTTGGGTTGGGTTTCTTTGTTTCACGCTTGCCCAGGAAGGTTGGAGCCATTTTGGAGTGTGGTGCTCCTCTTTGAGGTCTGCTCTAGGGTGTACTCTAAATTGTAGTTGGCACGTACC
The DNA here is from genome assembly GCA_009867235.2 of Psittacus erithacus. Taxonomy (NCBI): domain Eukaryota; kingdom Metazoa; phylum Chordata; class Aves; order Psittaciformes; family Psittacidae; genus Psittacus; species Psittacus erithacus. Next base: position 20,332 of record WYDI02022169.1, on the reverse strand, counting down.
CTTCAAAGACCATAAAGGATTAGAGCAGAACTAAAGCACATTGCCCTGTAACCCTTCAGAGCCCTCTCTTTTGGATTATGTTCTTGAGAGGATTGCATATGGCTTGTCATACTGACTCTGAGCTCACCATGAAAAGCTAACTCGAGCTGGAAAGCAGCCAGTTCTTCTTAAAGCCTTTATGCTATCTGCATGCTCCTGGGATAGATGAAGGCAACAAAATACTCAGTCTTTCGGATTTTAGCTTCTTACTTAGACAGAAAATATTTACATGCTAGGAGATGCATTTTTCTCCTTATTTTCACCTTTTGGGATACTGGTTCAGAAACGTACATGTGCTTTCCACTAACTCATGAAAAGTTACAGGTAAGAGTAAAGAAAAAGTGGGTTTCTTTTCACATATGATAGAGATAGTGGTTGTGTTTTTCTCCACTGGAACAGGCTTTTTCTTGTCTCTTTTTAGGTGCATTCCTGATTCCCTATTTCCTTACTTTAATTTTTGCTGGAGTGCCACTGTTTCTTTTGGAGTGTTCCCTTGGTCAGTATACATCCATAGGAGGCCTTGGAGTGTGGAAGCTTGCTCCCATGTTCAAAGGTACAGTGGGATTTGGATAGCTCTCCATTGTTTTCAGGTTGCAGAAGTTGCACAAAGCGGCAGGGCAAGGATGTTACTTTAGCCTGTCGTATTTCTACTTACACTGTAATTTCCTACAGAAAACCCTAATTTTCCGAGGCGTAACTGACAGTTTGGAACCATGTTAAGGTATTGTTCATTCCCCATTACAAAATAGCAAAAATTAGGTGTTAGAAACTCAACAAACATATTTTTGACCTTCAAAAACTTGTATTCCTGTATTTTTTTGTTAGAAGCATATAAAGACTGTTCAAAGCAGCATTTAAATCCAGTAATCATTGTCTGAGCAGGTAGAGAACTCTGTCCACAGCAATCTGGTAAACACTGGCTTTCTTTGAGGTCACCAAGGTTTGTATCTCCTATTCTTTATTGAAATTCAAAAGGCAGACACTTTAAGATGGCAAGCTCATGCTGAATTGCTGAAGACTTTATGCTTAGAATTTTAGCTAGTTTGAGGTTTCTCATTGCTGGAACTTCAAGGTTTTAATCTCGGTTCTGTAGAGTCTTGCAAACCTCCCAGACTCTGCTTTTCACTCTCTAATCCCAAATCCTTTGGCGTGAAAGAGTTCCTGAGCTGACTCCTGGAGCAGTGGAGGAGCAAGTTACACACTGAGTTACAAATGACTTCACATTCTGTGACTGATAGTTAGCATAGCGTGAGCTAAGTTTGTTTAGAGTGGATTTTGTCCTAGAAAATTTATCATTGGGAAAACCCAGAGAGATAAAAGGGTTCCTTGCAGATAACTGCTCGAGTGGCTGCTGTTGGCAGGTGGCACAATGCAAAGTATAGCCCTTGCTTTGCATTATGCTGATTGTTTTGAGCACTTCCTCCTGTAAAGTGTCATGTGGCAACTGTCACCAGCCTGAATATTTAAAGTCCCCCTGAAGTCACCACGTGGAGTAGAAGAGCAGCCATTCTCACTGTGGAACCCTGATGTTTCTTTAGTCTGAGATGGCGTAATAGCATTATAGTAAGCATCAAGCCCCTTGATCAGTGTAGTAAATGGCTACTGGTTTTATCACGCGCACTCAGTTTGCCTGCATCTGCCAGAAGTTTCTGGGCACTGCTCTTTGAGGGAACAAGGCTGTTAACTTGGGTGGTGGTTCAGTCATCCATGAATTTAATCTTGGTGTCCAGTGAGTTGCAGTGAACAGTCACAGCTGCTGCTGCTGCTGAGGTTTCACAGGCACGTTTTACTTCTACAGTTTTAACTTAGCATCTACAGAATGTGGTAAATAGTATCTGCCCCATGTGTTGTATTTGTCCTTCTGAACCACAGCTCTTTGGTTGAGCCTTGTACAGACATTACTAAAAGCTACCTTTTCCTGTTCCTTTGTGTTTTCTTTACAGGTGTGGGACTAGCTGCTGCAGTCCTTTCCTTTTGGCTAAATATTTACTACATTGTGATTATTTCGTGGGCCATATACTACCTGTATAATTCCTTCACCACTGTAAGTGTGTGTGGTGGAGGGGGGTTGGAATTGTTTGTTGAATGTAAAGCAAGGTGATGTATAGATAGCTGATTAGCCTGTCTCACTGTGAAGGTGTGACCTTAACACAACACCCATAGAAATTAGAAGGATATGAGAAAAACATTATTTTCCAAGGTCAGTGGAGAAACATAATAAAAGGTTGTTTTGGAGCCACAGGCTTCTCTTTCTTACCCATTTATTTGAATTTTCTCATCTTGGTCTTCAGAGCCACAGATCTTTTAGTTTCCCTTTTAGTTTCACTTCTGCCCTGTAATGACAAGCAGGCCTGCTTGCTTCTCTGCATTCCTGCCAGGCTGCAACTCCCTGTGCTGGCAGTGCTGACAATGGTGCTAATACCCCATTGCTTTGAGGCTACAGGCCAGTTATTCCCCTGAGAGACACTCTAGTGTATAACTGGTTTAATTTTGTCTTCAGTAGCAGCCATACAAACGTCAGCTCTTTAGGAATTAGTATCATTGTGATCTGTGTTAATAGTGGAGGGCTTTATTAAAAAAGCCACATGGAAGAGCTAATTTCATTAGCTCTGAACTTCCATTCATTGCTGTTATTTTTGCTCTTTTTTTAACCTTATTTTTAGCTGCCTTTCCCCTTCAAGGATGATTCATCAGCTGAGTGGGACTCATCTGATTTGGGGGTTTGGCCATCTGAGGAAGCATTCTTACTTAAAACCTCAATAATTAATGCATTATTGTTCAATTGTTGTCTTTTCTACCAGTTTTGTGCATGCTTGCGTGCTCCTGGCTTTAAAGAATTGTCTTTTGACCAGATTTGCATAAATTACTGCCTGGGAGTGACATGGCCATTTCTTTTGTTCAGCATCAGATTTGTTATCCATATAAAAGGTCAGGCCTAGTCTGGAAGGGGTGTGCTGGTGCATGTCAGATGAATATTGACTTCTAATTCCCTTAAAGCCTCTTATCTTTGTATTTAAAACATGCAGTACCCTGATACAACATTTTCTGTGAGAGGAGTTTCCAAGATTAGCCATCAGAAGAATACCTGTGTTGTATCTAAATGAAATGAGATTCATTCTAATGGCTATCATGTGGAAGCAGGTTCTACTTCTCAGAGCTTCTGAAAGATACTGTAATGGACACATGTAGAAAATAGGTTTACATTTTACTGATTGTCCCCTAGCCTGGTGGGGAAACGGATGTCTCTGATCAAGAACTGTCACCCTTTATCACCTCTAGCGCAAGAAGAGGTAACAGGACCTCCAAGAGGTCCTTTCTGTTGGCCTTGTTTCTTGCCACGCACTGAATGTACTCTCATGTGCTAAGAGGTGTATCAAACATGTGGGCTGATATAGTAAAGAGAGGAAGAGAAATTTCCACATCTGTTTCACCCAGCTGATATCATGTTCAGCAACTTCAGTGACAGACATGCACCCCAGGGAGAGCAGCGCACTGCAGTCCTCAAAGCGTAATAGTTCTCCACTCAATTCTCATTTCTAGGAAAGAGAAACCCGAGGTAATGCTTACTTAAGAAGTGTTTGAATCTCCAGGCTTTTCTCTCTCCCTTTCTTGAACAGACTCTTCCTTGGAAACACTGTGAGAATCCCTGGAACACCGATCACTGCTTCTCCAACTACACCTTAGCAAATACCACCAATATGACAAGTGCCGTGGTTGAGTTCTGGGAGTAAGCCGACAGTTTTTCTCTCTATCATTCCTGCACGCATGTGAGGATGTTGTTCATGCACTGTCTTCTGAATTAGTTGTCAAATACACCATTCTGTTGGCTTGTTCCAGACGCAACATGCACCAAATGACTGATGGATTGGAAAAGCCAGGACAAATCCGATGGCCACTAGCAATTACTCTAGCAATTGCCTGGATTCTGGTGTATTTTTGTATCTGGAAGGGGGTAGGCTGGACTGGAAAGGTAAGATTAAGAAGTACTGTAAATGCCTTTCAATTAAGAATGCCCATTTTACTCATATAGTCTGAAAATTCTTGAGGTAAGAGGCACTGGGACAGTTTTGCTGGAACAGCTCTGAAGTGTTTAATTTCTGGCTTGAACTGATACAGCACCATGGTTTTGGAAAGCTGGCTCCTCCATAGCTAGGTCTGGCCACAGCCTTAGATCTTGCTCACCTGCAGACTGCCGGGCTGTGCCAGGTATAAAATTGCTTCAACATATGTCTCCTTGTTCCTGGGATGAATGTTCCAGCTAGTTTGGATGGCAGTGGAGTGAGGATGCAGTGTTTTGGCTTCAGTGAGAAGCCTGCATTTACTGCACAGCTCTTGCTGGACTCAGATATGTAAGTGCTGAAGCTGTATTGCATATAAGAGCCACTCCCCTCCTTTCCTTATGCTGACTGAGAGCTGTAGGTGGTCCTTGCCACAGGTGTACTTGCATGCTGTGCTTCTTGGAGTTTGGCTGGCTTCTGAGTGCAAAATAGATTCTATTAATGAATTAAAGGAAATTATATCACAGACAGACCTTTCCCTAGGAATGAAAGGGCAACAGCACGTGCCATTGGCACATGCTGTTCCCTCTCCCCAAAATGGCAGGGAAGTGACAAGCCGCAGCCATGTTTCACTGGAGTCTGACCTCAGAGTGTCTTTTTTATAGGGCTTTTGAAAAGGAAAGAGAGTAGGACCCTGTTTATCATAACACAGATGAGGAGTGCATGTGAAAAACACAAAAGCAGCTGTCTGAGAGGTGGAGAAATACATTAACGGACATTGTTCTGCAAGCAGGGTACTGGTGCCATGAACCATGGGCTTTTAGGAGCTCCCCTTGTTGACTACAAAGTATGAAAAGCAAGAGCTCCTTATGCAAAAATCGCTTTGTCCCTTCTATTCCACCTTCATGGAAGTCGGCAACAGCCACCTGCTTTGTAGCCATGGTGTTAGGGAATGCTGCAGTATGCACTCCCCTTTCCACGCCAAGCCTTCCCACTGAGAAATGCTTCCATTTGAGAAGTCAGCCTCAGTTGCTGCTATGGTATTTTTAGGGAGCAAATATTTTCTGAAGTGTTGACAAGCACAGATCATTCTTCCTTCCACACTTACAATGTCTCGTTTCTTCCCATCAGGTGGTCTATTTCTCTGCTACTTATCCCTATGTTATGCTGCTTATCTTGTTCTTCCGTGGTGTAACACTGCCTGGAGCAAAGGAAGGCATTTTATTCTATATAACTCCCAACTTCAGTAAGCTTTCAGACTCTGAGGTAAATATTGCACCCGTGGTTACAGAAGATTCACTGCTACCTGTTCCCCTTGCAGACGTCTGCCTGCTCCTCAGGTGCAGACGCAGAGTTTTACAACCATTGTTTCCTGCAATCAGGTTTGGCTGGATGCTGCCACACAGATTTTCTTCTCCTACGGTTTGGGTCTTGGTTCACTGATTGCCCTTGGAAGTTACAACCCTTTCCACAACAATGTTTACAGGTAAGCAGATGACTGCACTTACTACCATGGCACTTTCCTGACTCAGCTGGAGCTAGATTCTGTCTTTCTGTGACCTGTATCATTGAAATAAAGTGTAGGCTCAGATTTGAATATTAAATGTTACATCTAACTAGGAATGGGATGTATAACCACAGTTACACTAAAGGGAGATACAGTATGAAATAGAACCTGAACAGAAATCCTAAAACCATGAAATCTTTTCACAGGAATATACTGATGAATGGTAGCACTGCTTTACCTGCTGCTTAAAGCACCTTACCTTTGTTTCAGGGACTCCATCATAGTGTGCTGCATAAACTCATGCACAAGCATGTTTGCTGGCTTTGTCATCTTCTCCATTGTTGGATTCATGGCTAATGTCACAAAGAGGCCTATTGCAGATGTTGCAGCATCAGGTATCCAATGTATTTTTCTATAAGTTGTTCAGTGGCATCAGTTGGTTTTGGTTTGTCTGTTGTATCCAACTGCTTCATGTAATGGTTCAAAACCCCTCCCTCAAAACACTTCTCAGTTCCCTGTCAGTTCAGTCACCCTGACTGACTGCGGAAGGGAGAGCATCATTTCAGTCCTCTTTAGGCACCACCAGCAGAATCACTTCACACTGAGCAGAGCTCCACCTGCCTGCCTTGTGCTCCCAAAGCTTCGGTGTGCAGAGTGCTCAGCCAGAAACTCATCTGCTGCACAGTGGGCTGCACAATGAACGCTAATGACTGCTACTTACAGGTGTGCATTCACAAGAGGTGGCAACACTGTTTGTGACTTCCGTACTTAGCTCAACATCAGAGTGACTCTCATGCTACTGGAATTAAAAGCAAACTGAAAGGAGGAGTGATGGTCAGGAGGGGTTTGGAGCCTGTATTTTCAAATTCATTTGGGTTTTTAAATTCCTTTTACTGTTTTTTGTGGTTGAGCCCTTGGATGTGGATCCATTTCTCACCTCCTCACACTTACAGCTATCGCCAGATTTAATGGGACTTTTACCGTGAAAGTCATTTTGCTCAGGGCAGTAAGATGTCCGTGCAGGAATTCTGCTGTTCTTTGCAGTTCCTTGTCTTTCTTGCAGATGAAAAAGCTTAAAGGAGGAGAGCAGATGGCTGCCCTAACCCAGCTGGTGTACCAGATACTCACTTAGCAATTTTGGCCACAGGGAGGGATCTGATAACTGGAAGCTTGGTTGGAAGTCACTGGTGGACAAAACATGCCTTACTATACTAACAAACATATCCCCTTGGTGAGGTATTTCCTTTGTAAGAAAAGGAGAGAATCAGAGACCTAAAAATAATCTTCAGTGAAGGACACATGCAAAGACAGTAGAAGAAACAATTTGGATGGCACACACTTGTCAAAAACTGCTCTGGCAAGTCAGTGGTGTGTGAAATAAGCCTCTTGGATATTCGGTACAGATAGAACTATAACGACTACACCTGCAAAGAGAACAATATGTTTATATCCTATTAAGCTCCTAAATACTTTGGAAGGTACCAAAGATAACAGATACGCACATCATCTCCTGTAGCCACGAATTGCAAAGGATGTTTGGAAACTTGACCTTTTCATTAAGGCTTCTATTTCTCTGTGCAAGCTTGCAAACTGAGGCTTCATTTTTGCACCACGGGATGTTGCTCTGTGATCTTTTACACAGCTTAGAAAGACAAACAATATTATTAAAAGCTGTAGCTGCATTTTGGTGGAATGTGTAACAGTCAAGTTAAGAACACATTTATCTCAGGTTGATTTTGCTCTCCCCACTGCCACTGGAAGGCATTCCAGTCATAGCTGTGAGTGCTTCAAAATCTGCATTGCATTCACTTTGACAGTTGAGGTGTGTAAGGCCAACCCTTCAGTGGTCTGAGAGCTCTGTATGTCCAACCAATGCTCACAGGCAAACCTGCCTTTAATGAAAACTGAGGAATGGTGTGCCCCTTAGGTGAGGCATGCTGATTCTGCTTCTGTGATTAGTCAGCTTGCTACAGGTTTCCCTCTTAACCTGAAATCAGCTGGCTTCCAGCTATGCTATGACAGCGAAAAGAAGGATCTTTCTCAATAAGGATTTGTATTCTTCCAACACCATGCCGCCCATCAGCAGTTAGTAAAAACAGAAATGACAAGGTTTGCCTGGTTGCAACTGGGTAGTTTATTCAAAGATATATTTTAAGGTAATGAATGGAACAGCAAATGGGAATGCTATAAATGCTGGTAGTGTCTTCTCCATTTCTGAGCTGTCTTTGTTTCTCTTCTGAACTACTTGGCGCCAAGCAGTAGATTACAGCTGTCAATTACTGCTTGAGGGAGAAGGCTGGTCAGCACCTGAAGATGTGTTCCGACAGGATAACATTCCCTGCCTTTGCTATACAAAAGTTGTCTCTCAGAAGCAGCTTCTGAACTGCATCAAGTCTTTTGGCTGGTGGGTTTGGGTTTTTTGTTTGTTTTGGATGGTTCATTTTAAAAGCAAGATGCATGCACTGACTTCTTGGTCAGTGTACACTGATGAAGCTGAAATCCTTGATCAGATGATGCATTCATGGCTGAGTCATTCAAATACGCCAGAACACTGACAGAGCACATCATCACACTGCTGGTCAGTCACACTGACATCTCCTCTCCTGTTTCTCCCCCAGGCCCTGGACTGGCATTTCTGGCTTATCCAGAAGCAGTGACGCAGTTACCCATTTCTCCTCTGTGGGCAATACTGTTCTTCTCCATGTTGCTTATGCTCGGGATTGACAGTCAGGTAAAACTGGTGTAAAAACTGTTAATAAAGACACATTTTCTGCAGCTGCATGGTACAAGGTTGGTGCCTCTCTGCATTCTGCACTGCCAGCTCTAAGTGGTGCACAGTGGTTTCAGGAATCATCGCATAAATGATAGGAGGTATTAAGGAGAGGAGGAGGGGCTATGCAGTTCCAGGAGCCTGGCACAGTGAAAGACTGATACTGAGACACTTTTGCTCTTTCATGAACTGTTGGAAGCCTATACAAAATGTGCAATAAATTTCTTCTTTGAACTCTTCCCTGTTCAGTCACAGTATTAAGAACACCTTTGCAATGTTCATCAGTGTAGGAGACACTGGGAAGAGCCTGACAAGATTTAGACGCCACAAAGGCAACTTCAGAACTTACCTCATGGGGCAGAATGATGCAGCACATTTCACTTTAAGCATATGAATGTCAGGAGTAAATTCAGGGGGCATTAGGCTCATTACTGAGGACGTTCTATATCTTAGTGTGTTCTGAAATCACTTTCCGGGGTAAGGATCCTTGGTCCAGGCCTTAGCTGAGTTCTGTATGGTATCTGACAACTGAAGATGAGTGGGAGGGCACAACATAGAAGTTTTGCAAATCCAGATAAGCCATTGTTCAGAGTCACTGCTTAGATTTAAATGGAACAATGAAATAATTCAGTCATGCAATCATATAAAAAAAACTTATTGCAAAATGAACAAAAAAAATCACACAGCGCAAGAAAAAGCGCTTTGCACACTCAAATGGACTGCATCCAACAAAACCTTCATTAATCAGTAAAACTTTCAATCCAGAGAGCAGCTGTATTGTGAACAGCAGGAAAGCACTCTGTCTTACCTTGCACAGTGCTCTTGAAGGGCTCTGTCAGGGAAGTCCCTTCTGCTGCAGCAGTGTTTGATGATCTGTGTATGACCCAGCATAGGCAGAAGTGTTCAGATCCTCTACAGCTGCCGCTATCAAACCAGCACCTCGCAGTTGTTGGCACAGCCCTCAGAGCGCAGGAAGGAACAGGGGCCTGGCTGGAATTCCTTAGCTTTCAGTAGAGAAAATCCATCATTTTCTATAAATCCACACTGACTTCAGCCTGTGAACCAAAATCCACAGAGACCAAGAGGGCATTTCATCCCGCAACATGAAAGGGAGCTGAACATTTGTTTTCTGTTTCTTTGTTTTTCCGTAAGCTTTGGGCTTCACATTCAAACCTATTGCTCAATCTGGGGGGAAACTACTGTGAAATTAATTGGGTCAAAAATATTCTTGAAAGACCTTGTCTCTAGGCAACTGACAGCTGAGGAAGGGAGTCTGATATTATTAAAGAGAATCTGTATCTCCAGGCTGCCACGATTGCTTCATTTCTGTCTGTCAGTGAAACGTTTCATACACTGTCATTTACAGCAACTGTAACTATTGGTTAAGTTCCGATTGCACTGCTGGAAATGAATAGAACTTTACCTACATCTGGTTTTCATCATTTCAGCCATCATAATGGTAGCATTCATTTTGAATATATACATGCAGGAAAGATCTGCAGCATGGCCATGCTCTGTGTGTGAGGGGCCCGTCCTCAGCAAAAACCCTGTCTGGGGAATACAAAAATATCTGATTTATTACATACGAGGATCAGTCTTGTGTCTTCAAGCTTCACCCACTAATCTGGTTAGACTGTCCCTGTCTATTGCCTTTCACGCATGTGAGTAAATCACAGGAAGGAGAAAAGAAAGTTTGTGAAGGATCTAGGGGTCAACCTTCAACTGTAGGTCTATCGTCTTCTACCACAACAACAAGCACTTTATGTTCACAAAGATCGTGCTATAGTTCACAGTTTGGAATTCTGAGTATTTTTCTGTCTGGACATCTAACTAGAGATCTTTGTAGATGGAAACAAAGATATTCAGAATCACTGCTCCCACTGAAGTGAATTTTCATTTATCATTTAATGGCTGCAGCCTTATGCCAGCGATGAAAGCTCCTCTCCTAAATGTAATCCTGCTGCCGTAGTGCATTGCATTGTATTTTATTTGTAACTTTTCTTGCAGTTCTGCACTGTGGAAGGATTCATAACAGCTTTGGTGGATGAGTTTCCAAAGTTACTGCGGAATCGGAGAGAAATCTTTATTGCTCTTGTGTGCATTGTTTCCTATCTGATAGGGCTGTCCAACATCACTCAGGTATGTTCTGCAGAGGAAGGTTATCTTACCTCCAATGGACAGCATCTGTTTTATTTTTCCCATCCCCTGCTCCAACCAGGAATCATGTAAAAAGTTAAAGTGGCAGGGATCTATCAGTCATCAACACTACCTAAAGTCTTCAGGCAGTAACTTTGACGTGTGAAATGCCTGAAGTCCATGGTTGCAGTTTGTCCTACTTCATGGTTCAGGTGCCAAGAAAATACACATCTCTCCAGTGTGCCTTACAGCCCAAGAAAGGGTAGCCAAGGATATTCTCCATTGCTGCCTCCCATCTGCTAGACTGCAAACTATTTTGAGAGAAATAATTGAACAAAAATGAGTAAAGTGAAATTAAACCAGTTAACTGAATTCTAACAGTAATCTAATGTTTGTCCATATTGGCCTCAAATGTCACAAGCGTTCAACCTGTTCACTTTAATATACATTAATATCTCCCTAACCTATTTGCCACTGGTACTTTGTAGCTTGCATGTTAATCTGTCTTGAAACTGGAGCTCTTGCTACTTATTTTAACACTTCCTTCTTATGTTTTAGGGTGGAATCTATGTGTTTAAGCTTTTTGACTACTACTCTGCCAGTGGAATGAGTCTCTTGTTCCTTGTATTCTTTGAGTGCATCTCGATATCCTGGTGCTATGGTAAACAATGTTTTTACTTTTTCCTATAATTTTTGCACATCATAAGGATAATTCATCTGCTGATTTGTTCTTGTGTGTATATTGCCATACTGAGGGTGGAACTGAAGGTGCCCTTGTTTCATATGCATGTAATTCCGCTCAAAGTTGCCTTGTGGAAGGTCCTTCTGCCTCTTTAAAATGCCCCATGTGTAAGCCTGGAAGTCATTAGAGACTAAGTTTTTCAGGAATACTAAATAGGTGACATCTCCCTCTTTTTATCCTGTCCCCCTTCCTTGGAAAGCCTGGACATTCCGAGGTGTTAGCTACTGCTGTTCTTGACAAAGTGACTTGGGTCTTTTGAGCTCTGTAATGTTCAAATACCAGAAATGACTCAGTCACTCTAGGACCTTGTAGTGAGAGCCAGGCTCCTCCATCACTTGTATCTTCATTATTGCCCTAAAATATCCAGAAGTCTGGACTGGGAAGCTCTGGGTGCAAAGATTGATGAGTATGTATCATATTCTTGTGAGAGTATTTGTGCATTTGACCTTAGTTCTGTGTTAGCTCATCCAAGGACCTACTCCATGATTACTAAGGCACTTCAGTTTATATGACAAAACTGACTCAGAGCTAGATAAGTGAAGTCCTTCTGCTTAAGAGGGTAGAGCAGCATTTTTTAGCTCAGAGATACCACATGTGAATCCAGCAAATACGAATGGAAAAATACACCAGCTAAATAATGAAGAAATCAAAGCTAAAAATAAAACCATTATTTATTTTTAGAAGATGCTGGAGTGCTTGTAGATAACAGGAGCAGCAGAAGGGCCACTGATTTCATACACAGCTCTGGTGTGCATACACAGGGAAAGCTGCTTAACACAAGGATGGGTTTGTTTTATTTTTAATTGAATTGGTAAAATATCATTCTAAATCTCTTGTTCTAAGAAGACTTAGAGTCGAAATGAAACAAGTGTGTTTGCTGCATCTGACCTTGAGATGTACGGACTTCCTCATGGGAAGAACTTTGCTGGTCACTAATTACGATGTGCTGGAATGAGAGCAAATGATTCTCAGTGCTTCAGAGCTGCACTTTTCTTTCCCATTCAGATAGGTGAAAAGTTATGTTGGGGTCTGTATAGAGCTTCCAAATACACCTCATCATTTATGAGAGTGTCTCTCAAAACCACTGAGCCATCAACTGACTCAGTTACCTGACATGTTTCTTTACTGTTTCTTATCTCTCTATTTAGGTGTTAACAGGTTTTACGACAACATCCAAGAGATGGTGGGATACAGACCTTGCATCTGGTGGAAACTGTGCTGGTCATTTTTCACTCCTATCATTGTGGCAGTAAGGAACCAACTTTCATTTTATGATTCAAAGGATGTGAATAAGGTGGCCTGAGTACTACAGTGCGGTTATTTCCATCCCCACAGGTTCAGATTAACTCTGACCTCATTCCCTTTTGAAGGACTTGAGCAATTCCACTGAAGGCAATAGGCAAAACCCTGTGTCACTAAAGGAAACCTGTGCCCTAAGACAAGAAGCCTGTGCAATTGCAAGGCTTGTATTAGTCCCCTGGAAATGGTAACAAGTCAAGAGATTGATTGGTAGAGATAGAAGAATGTAAGAAACAAACATCGCCCATTTCTTGTATTCGTAGACAAAATTTAGCAATCTCTCTGAAGTCTCAATTTTCTACCTGTACAAAAATGCCCACACTTTGTAAACTGCATTCCTCCACAGGCACTATTGTGGTTACAGACTGGGGTTATGCGCTGATGTTCTTCTGTCATGGGATTCAGCTCAAACTACGTTGCTACCAGGTTTTCTGACAAACCTTGCAAGGATTTTGTGCACTGGAAACCACAGTACAGGCTCTTCCTGATTCCAGCCTTTGTCCAGCTTAGCCCATACAGTACATTTTCAAATAATCAGTTTACTACACATAATTTTAATGCAGTACTGAAAACCTGTAATCAAGCAGACACTACTGCCCATAACACAATACTTCCCACGCACTGATATTTTGCTGGTAGCCCCATGTAATAGCCATAGAAGAACAAAGATTACTGAAGAAAGGCACAGAAATGAGTTTATATAGAGGGCTCCTTCATTCATCTCTAGCCAGGTGAAGGCAGCTTTCATGTTTCTGAAAACTAGCATTCAGGAAGGCAAAAACCTGCATTCTGTTGATTTTAGATGATTTTTTATTTTATCAAAGATTGCTGGGCAGAACAGCAGGCAGATGACCAGCACTGTGTGTAAAAGCTTACCACATCTCTTGTGTCTTTTAAAGTCTTCAACAGAATTTGTTGTCCAGTATAGTGATGTGCCAATAAAATCTGCCTCTCTGCATTCTCCTCTATGGGAATGGGTTCTGCACAATGCCTCAGCCTGGGACCAGAATGAGCTTCCTCTTTCTCTGGTTCAGCTCGGCAGGTTTCCCTGACGGAACGGGCCAGGACAGGAGCCTTGCTTGGGAACTTACAGTTAAAAATACTGTGTTTGCAGGTCATCTGTATGAAACCCACACAAACACAACCCACGGGTGCTGCTCAGTGGCGCAGTGTACATGGCTGTGCAGTGTTATTCCCCAGGACCCCCATCTTCCCAATAGCCCCCTTCCCTCTGATTTTGTGCAGGTGATCTGAAGACTCTACCAGTACCAGTGGATCCCCCTACCAGCGTACCTGGATAATCTGAGATGCAGGTTATGTATATGAAAATAGAGTTGTTAACTTAAAACATGAAGATTAATTCTGTTAAGAAGCTTCTTGGGAAACTGTCTCCTCATTGCTGAACAATTCAGAGTGGCTTTTGAGTTTCACAGGCTAGGATCTGTTACACAGACAAATCTGTAACCACTTACTGAACCACAGATTCCATTCTGACTGCCCTTGTTTTCCAGTATGAGTTTGTTCAGAGGATCTGAGCAATATCAAAGCCTTAGTGCCAAGCACTCTTAGATGTTGATATTAGAGAGGTCAGTACAGAGCCAGGCTTTAAAGAGCCTCCAGGAGTGCATTGCTGGTCAGTACAGTAGAGCTGTACTGATACCATTATTCCAATAAGAAAGTTATTGGAAACAGACAAACCATTCCATGTGCACATTCCCAGACTTGAGGTTAACTGAGCAGGGAAGTGGTCAGTGCAGAGGATTGATGTTTGCCTATTTTCTGCAACCTCCACTTGGAAGAGTGACCTGCAGGCCCCATCTACAAGCCAGTGCTCAGCAACCATCACCAGGGATCAAAGGATCCTTGCCTGGATGGCAAAGTCAATCCAGAAAAACTCTTGAACAGAACACTCGGGAAATCTCATCCAAATCTTCTTCTCCACTGTATTTTGCAGGGAGTCTTTCTCTTCAGTGCTGTCCAAATGACTCCACTCACAATGGGAAGTTACGTTTTCCCAAAATGGGGCCAAGGGGTTGGCTGGTTCATGGCTTTGTCTTCCATGGTGCTGATCCCAGGCTATATGGCATACATGTTTCTAACCCTGAAAGGCTCCTTAAAACAGGTAAGTCTCTCATTTTCCTGACTGCATGATTTCACCTGGCGAGACCTGTGCACACTGATCAGAGGTTGCTGGGCAGGTCTTTTCTACTGTCTGTTTCCATTTGCTTAGCCCAGTTAATTTACATTGAGCTGAAAAACATAAAACCAAGGACCAAACAGACCAAAGACAAGGCAGTGTCTGTACCATCTGTTGTTAAACACAACTCGTAGCATCAAGTGTCCTTATCTCTGGGCTTTGAGAGTTCCAGATGCTTTGCAACGCAGCTTCTTACACCCAGAAACCAAAGTAGCGGTTTACCAAGTATGTAAATTTGTCCTTGCTAACACAAGCCACACTGTCATGTGTCAAGGCAGGTTATGCTTTAAGGAATTGGAATCAAGCTGAAAACTGGACTAAACCCACATAACTCACATTTCCATGAGTCTGCTCACAGTGATCCTATTTAGCGTCTCCCTGCAATGTGTTGTAAGTTACACCTGGTTTAAGTAACGCTCCCTGCCTTGCTCTGCTGCAACTCGGAGGAAGTACATGTAAAAACTTGGAAGCGCATTTTATGACTATGCTGTTCTTTCCTTTAGTCTTTATTTGAGGGATTTCTGTGAACAGTTATTTCTGAAGAGCATTAGAGACATTCTTCCCATTGCACTGTGCTTTTGGCCTCTCCCAAATTCCTTATTCCATCTGTTAAAAGCAGATGACATTTCCCACGTAAGAGATGCGTAGTATGGCTTAAATCTGGTTTAGAGTCCTTGCAGAAATGCTGCTGAAGGAATGTGAGCTGGTCATGAAGTTACTGACCCCACACACTGCCCAGTAAGCACTTTGTTTTCTTTAAGCCGGGTGCATCCTCAGTTTTCCCTCTCAGCCAATAATCTCTCTGTAACAGGCCCTTTTCCAGCACAAGGGTTGAAACGCGCATCCCCGTCCTTTGTGGTTGTGGGAACCAAAGATTGTCAGAATGAATCTGTCACAGTTTCTGGAACATTCTAAAGTCAGCTGACAGAGCCATCTTTGCAAAGGGACAGGTGATCCTAAGCAGAATTGACGAGCAATGCTCAGACCTTGAGCCAAATATTTGTCTTCAGCAGATTTTAATAGACTCGGTGTCTTTTTCTTTCCCCTGCTTGTCCTTAGCCCCTGCACTTTGAGCAGCTTTCCTTTAGTTTGATGGAAATGTTTACATGCAAACAGAGAATTGTTGCCCTAAGATACAGCTGCTTCTTGAGCACAGTTGTGCAAAACCACAGTAAAAATTCCCAATCTCAGTCTTGCTGTGGGTTAAGGTCTCATTTTTGAAGCATTGACAAATGATCATTAGATAATAGAAGGAACCTACAACATGATGATAAAAACTGGGCTCTAGATACAAGTATAAGCTAGGCAGGTACTCTTCCTGAGCGGAGAACACAAAAGGACTCGGAAAGACAGAACAGAAGTAAAGTAATCTTAACTACAAGTCTACTTCACTTGTATCCTTGGAGGCAGTAACTCCCAGAACCTACTGCAAACACTCTCCAGTCCCCTCTGCTCCCTAGGGCGGTCACCATCACATCTGCAATCCAGCTTTGAGTCCCTGCTGCAGCCTCTGTGCAGTGCCTGCGGCTCACTGCGGTCCCTGCTCTGCCCCACATGGCCTCTCCTTGATTCTGTTCCCAAGGCATGCTCTGCTGGAAGTGCTGTGGGCATAGACTGTTTTGTAGGTGGTCTCCAATCTCACTGTCATGTCCAGAACATAGCTAAGACTGGTTCTAGTGCTTGTGGCTCACTGCCTTTTTGGTCCCTTGGGAGATAAAGAGTTTTTTCATTTTCATAGAATCATGGAGTCACAGAATGGTTTGGGTTGGGAAGGACCTTGAGATCATCCAGTTCCAACTCCCTGCCATGGGCAGGGACACCTTACACTAGACCATGTTGCCCAAGGCTCTGTCCAGTCTGGCCTTGAACCCTGCCAGGGATGGGGCAGCCACAGCTTCTCGGGGCAGCCACAGCTTTTCTGGGCACCCTGTGCCAGCGCCTCACCACCCTCACAGTAAAGAAATTCTCCCTTATATCTAACCTGAAATTAGCTCTAATTCCTGAGCAGAAGTGTTTCGGGTTGCCTTTAAAAACCAACCACCCAAACCCCTTAGTTTTTCGCCTGCCTCACATTTATTGTTCTTTCAGCGCATCCAAGTGATGATTCAGCCAAGTGAAGACATCACTCACCCTGAAAACGGGCCAGACCAGGCCCAGCAGAGCAACTCTGCAAACAAAGAAGCCTACATCTAAACTTCTCTATTGTCGAAGCACCAAGACAACTCCAGAACAACAAAAAATATGGTTGAATATGACCACAAATTCATGTCCGAGAATATAATTACCTACCTCTAGTGGCAAAAAAAAAGAAAAAAAAAAGAAAAAAAAAGACAAAAGGTCATCTCCACCACAAGGGAATAGCCATGGGCATGATCCACCACTGCGCGAGCTCACACGTTGAGTGTTCTGTGTTCTCTGGCAACCCATAGACTGTTAATGTTTTTATCCTTTCACAATAATAGTTGCATATCTTGGAATTTGTAAATTGATGTGCCAAGACCTTTTTAATCTACCTTTTAGCAGGACTATTTGAAGTTTCGTGCTGCTGATTTTTAGTAGTTTATCACTATTTCTTACCGCTCAATCCCAAGACTGTTATTTCTGACTTTACAGGAGTAAAATTAAGTTTGGAGTTGTTTTGTACAAAAGAATGAAGTATTTTGTAAACAAGTGATTTCCAGTGACAGTCTGCCCTTAAACGTGGTTCCAGTTGAGGCCATTTGAAGGGGAAGAGTTCCTTCAGTAAACAGCAGACACATTCCTCTATACACATTCCTTTACGCACTTTCCTAGTGCAGTTGAGTCCCGTGGCTGTTTGGCCGCCCAGCACAACACTGCTCTAAGTGCTACCTGCACTTGTTCTTTCAGGATACCTTTCAAATAAGATTATAAATGTCTTTTAAAATCCATACACTGTTTCTGATGAAAAGGAGCATGTCTTTGTGAATCAATACGACACAAGCCGCAGATGCTAGAGGCAAAAATATCTCTTTTTTAGCAATATAAGAAATAATATCCAAGAGCTCTTAAAGATTCCCAGGAGTAAAAGAAATACCAAGTACTTGCAACGCGAGCTCAGAGTACTTGAGTTTCTATCATGCTGTTACGATTCTACTATTATTGCATTGCCACCAAAATAGAAACCAAACCAATGGCCTCAAGAGTGAAGCTCGTCCTTGCAGCTCTAACTTAGGGTTTGATCCACAACTGGTCTTTTGAATCTGTTCAAGGACTTTAACAGTTTCTAATAAGCAAATTATGAAATATGGCTCGATAGCACTTTGAAAACAGTTCTATTTTTATTTACCTATTATTTGTGGTGATGAAGGTGTGAGGAAAGTTGGTTCCATGCTACAAGAGTCTGCAGCGTGGGCTCGGTCGGTGTTTGCCACACAGGGAGAAGGGCCATGGGGTGCTCCCAGTGAATCCCTGTGTGCTAAATGCCATGGCCAGCCCCGTGTGGTGTTTCTCGTTTGGCAGCTATATGACAGACACAGTGGATTCTGGAAACTGCAGTAGTTGGTGTTTGATTGTAAATGACTGTGACAGAACTGTGCAATGAAACATGCTTTTCAGCAGATTTTTGTGCAACGTACAATGTTAGATAGCACAATTTATGTAGAACTACTACATGAAAAACATGTTAACTGTGAATGTTGGGTTTTTTGTTGTTTTTGTCTGAAGGTGACAACCATATTCTTGCAATAAGGTATTATTCTCAGAATGTCAAGCACATCATTGTAGAAATACTATATATATATATAATACACATGTATTTCAAACGACATCATAAAATCTCCGCGTATGTTTGGTAGATTCTGAACTCTTTCATACATAGATCAACTGTAAAATATGATGAGACCTAAGCTACATCCTAATCAGCTATAGCTGAAATGCAAAAGTCCTGTAAGTCTTTGGGATTTCGAGGAAACCTGTCCATCCCACACCAACATCCCAGATGATCCATACACATTCTAATTGTGACTTTCATTAGACTAAGGATAAAAACTCCAACTTCCTCTTTCTTGTTTAATGTAACCAAGTCCCACGTTGTTCTAAGACAAATGCAGTATTTAATGTTTGATTGTAAACAATTATGACCGATGTTTGACAGACCTGCTCTTTAGCAAAAAGCTGTACAAACGTATCATATAGCACAAACTAGTGTTGTAGAACTACTGTGTGTAAACTGTGAATAGCTGTATCTTTTTTGTAGTACTTGCCCTGAAAGAAAAGATTATTGTATGATCATGTAAGCTTTTTGCAATAAGGAAATATCCAAACACCAAGCAAATCTATCTCTATATAAAAATATATATGTAATATATACATATTCAAAAAATATATACAGAGCCTGTTTAAAAGAGTACAGTATTATTTAGTAAATTGCAACCTGTTCTATGGACCAAATGTAAAATATTTATAAATTAAGATGCATTTTAAATGTCTATAAACGGTGTCATAATTAAAGCACGATTGTTATGTAAGTTTCCAAGAGTTTAGAGGACAAAGAATAAAGGTTATATTATACATTAAATGCTGAATTTTGCAGTGTTTCATTGGACAAAACCAAGGTGTGGCATTCTCTGTTTCATGTATTCATATAAAAATACGTCTATTTATATAAATTTATACATTTAGGCATATACATATACAAATCCATACTATTTCTGTAGATAGTACCTGCACTCATTGTACAGAAGCTGCAGAGGTGGCAGTTACGGCTCTACCTGGCATCCTGCTGTGTGAGCACTCCTGCAGGGAAATGCAGAGCAGGGCCTCAAGCAGCCCTAGGGAGCAACCTGGATTTGGGATGCTCTTGGGATAGGTTTCTGAGGATACTTTGGAGTGTGGCAGCATCCAAAGCCACTGGTTTTGAAGCTGTTACTGAGGAGCTGAAGCCAGTGGACTCTGGAAACAGAGGCCTGATACTAAACAGACAGATTATACGCTTATAAAAGTCATTGCTCGCTGTATCAGCTGCCACTACAGCATGAGAAGATGTCGAACAAGGTGCACAGCAGTCGGCCTTACATCTGCGCTGTGCAGTGCTGCTGAGGAGCCGAGTGCTCCTGTGCTCTGAATTTCATTATCTAACTACAGAACTGGAGCAGGACATCATGCTGGGGAAGAACTGATGCCATTCAGGGAACTTGATTAGAATTGAAAATGCTCCTGGTAGAAGAGTCTAAAATCATAGACTTCAAATTCAAAATGCTGACCTTAGAATAGAGCACTCCAACGTACGGGAGAGGTCAGATCCTGCTGCTGCTTATCCAGCAGGCTGGGGAGGAAGGGCAGCAGCCTATAGGGATCCCAAACTGTCCTGAAGTGGAGGAAGGAGCAACTTTGATGCTGTTGAAATACAGAGGAACATTTAAACCATCTGTAATGTTTAGTTCGTGGACACTGTGGTTTGTATTCACGTCCTGCTGCTTTCGCACTGTACTGGAAGACAGCAGAAGAGAGCCCAGTGCCTAAGGGGCTACAGGAAACCGGGAGAGGGGCTTTGGACAAGGGCCTGTAGTGACAGGACAAGGGGGAATGGCTTTAAACTGAAAGAGGGCAGATTGAGATGAGCTCTTAGGCAGAAGCTCTTCCCTGTGAGGGTGCTGAGGCGCTGGCACAGGGTGCCCAGAGAAGC
>WYDI02022168.1:0-15454 GCA_009867235.2 Psittacus erithacus | reverse complement strand
CCAGACCAAAAGTCAAAACCACAGCACTGCACCAGCTACTAAAAAGGAGAAAAATGACTGCTACTGCTGAACCCAGGGCAGTAATATAGACTGTCAGTGTGCAAGGACATGTTTGGGAGTTACCTTAGTGCTGAGTCTTAATGTCTTCTTTCCAGTTCTCAACAACCACAAAAAACTATAGTTATTTTGAAGTATCTCTGCCTGAACTGCATTTAGAACTTGATTCTACAAGATGCTGAGGAAGTAACTTTACCCCTATAAAATCTGAGATCTGTGGATGCCCTGTATTCAAGCAGGAAAATGAAAGGTATTGTCGAAATCAACAGGACTGTTTCTAATCATTGCCCAAAGGTAACACAAGAGGATTTTTTTTTTTTAACTTGCATTCAGCAACAAAGCATAAACCAGTGTTACCGGTAAAATTTATGTTGAAAATCTTACATGTCAGTACCTAGAAATAAAAACTTTTTGTACTTCTTGAAAGTAAACTTTTTTAATTCTTCTTGAATCCTGATCTGTCAATCCTAATGTCAGTCATGCTTCCTGCCTCTGAGTGCCAAAATTCATTGCTTTTATGCTGTTTGGCTTGTGGTCAGCCCTCACAAGCAGAAACCTGATGTGAAGTAAATAATCAATATTTGTTCTAAGAAGCCTCCTACATTTATTCCAGATAGTTACAACATCACAGAGGGTAAACAGGCAAGGTCATTAATTCCAGAACCTTTGCAATTTTTCCTTGCACATGATGCATACCTCTAGATATAACACCAGATTTGTCATGACAAACACAGCAATGTTCCAGTTTCAATACTTCTAAACTTCTCTGACCACTCAAATATCCAAGAAGTGCTGATCTATGACATATCCATCAACACCACCTCCTATGTGAGAATTCAATGCATTGCACAAGAAAACATCAGCTGCAGCCCTGTGCAGCTTGCTTAACTGCAGTTTGGATTGCTTTTATTCTGTAAATCTTGTTTTAAAATGTACTCTCATAAAGCCAAAGTATGCAAACAAATGTAGTTTAAGGGGCCTCACTGGTGGATGTGGGGCTATTTTTATCTGGACTTCATCATTTCTGCAAGGCACATGTTAAATCAGCATGAAATTAAATGAATGTTTTGCCCAATTTTGGCTTTAAAAAAATGATTTTAGTACATGTATATGGGCCTCAGCTAGGGCACAGCTAGAAGAATGAAAAACACATTAACTCAAGACTTGCCCCAAGGTGAAATCTCAAAGACAGACTTAAAAAACCCCACAGAGTTTGGGGGGGAGGGGAGGGTTGGTTGTTTTGTCTTGGGGTTTTTTCTTCCTAAACTGGAACTGCGAAGTTACTCCTACTGCAGTAAAGAAATTTCTATGTGGCCAAACCTGAGTCTTCAGGATAAAACTACATTAAAACAATTGTTACTATAAAAGCATTTTTAGAGCAGTTTTAATAAATAAATACAGTGTTGTGTTTCAGAGTAGTTGCAATTCCAATACTTCCCATAAAAATCTCTGACTCTTATCTCAGAAGTCAAGTTTCTCAAAACATGGTTAAACACCTTGGTTAAGCAACTAGTTTTCAGAAAAACAAGACAAATAATGCTTGCTCAGTGAAAGATTTTGAAAGCTCTGAAAATTGACGATACAGTGAATTGACTTTACACACAGAGGCTTGCTAATAAAAACATTGCAATATTGTACAATTTCTTGTACAATTTCTTGTGCTTAGCTTCCCATATCTCTCATATTTTGCTTGAATTTATTAATACAATTGGAGAAAGTTTCCAAATATTAAAGTAGGTTGAAAACATCACTTTTTTTAATTAAAATTTTATTTTTATACTGACAACCTTTCTCATTCCTACTTGTGGTGTTAATTATGGCTAAGTTTCAAAGAGGAGTTTCTAGGAGTTTCTAAGTTTCTATGAGTGCCCAGATAAATAAAACGAGCAATTTTTTCTATCTATTCATGTTCTTAAAGGAAACTCTCCAAATGATTTCTACTTGCACAACTGAGAACATAGTCAAACTAATTTATTTTTCATTTAATCTATGTAAATTACATTATGGAGTTCTAAAAGGTGCCAAAAGCTGCGCTGTTTCAAGAAACTCAAGCAGAGTGGGTTTTCATCAAAGAGTCAGAAATGTTCTCCCAAAGTCATAAAGCCATATACTATGTACTTCAGAAAGTATAACATTTGCAAAAAGAATGTCTCCCAGTGCATAAGATATGACAACAAATTATGGCTTCTGAAAATACATACATAGTCTTCATACATAGTCATTGAAGAAAGATATATTATTAGCTAAATTTAAAGAGCAATATGGAAATGATGTCCTACTCTATGTGGAGCACAATTTGGTAGCTTTTTCTTATATATTTTCATTTACCTTATCCTTGAAACACTTTATTTTGTAAGAGTACATTACAATTTCAAAATTAATGTGTTGTAAATGTGGAATAAATAAGCTAGTAAAATAATATGCCAAAGCGATTATTTAAGTTAAGCTGAGCCTATCTTACTTCTTTGTGAAAAGTAAAGTGAACTCTATAACATATATCAGCCCTGACAATTCATTATAAGAATTTTCCTCTTCAAACAGTGAGAAAGAGGTGAAAAAGATTAAGAGTATGTCTACATTACATCGTGCAGGAGAATGTAAAGTTGTGCCTTTTATTTGGAAATTAGTTCAAGCGCAATCTGTGCTACCATGCTGCTTTCAGCACACAACTGTATTGTAATGTCATATTGGATATTTCAGTGCAGCTTTTCAATGTAGACTTACACTCTGTAGCCTTTGCAGATACCATCTCTATTCCCAGTTCTTTCAGCATATCCTAACATCTCCTAACCAAATTATATTCTGTAAGCAGGATGAGTGATTGACAACAGAAGATTCTACATCTCCTCTTTGAGTGCCATTCTGTAAAAATCTTTGAAAAGCTTCACTCACCAATCTGTCAAATGAATTAAAATGTGACTTTTATCAGCTCGTTCTTATCCATGCAGATGAATTAACTTTAAATTTATAGAGACAAAGTGATCAAGCTTCATGTAGTCGTAAAATCCAGATTCAGACAACTCAAATGTATTCCTGAACTTTATACTGATGTGCATCCGTTATAGTGGAACACTGAACTGAACAATCTTACGGAAAAATACATTGCTAAAGACACAAGATATGTAACATGATGAATGTGCTTTATAAGGATAGCTAGTGACATATCTGCACTTGTAGGAGACATTTAATAAAAAATGTACTATACAAAATCAATGAAGCAAAAATTAAATAGGTTAAAAGCTGGTCAGCTGGCCAATTTTAAAAAACAATTTTCCATAACAAATCATCATTCTGTGAGGACTGTTTCCAGTGAACTTCCACACAGGTCTGGGCCTGGTTTGCTGCTATATAACATGCTTCTACCAGTTACTTGGAGGCATATGCACTAGATTAATTAGATAAGACTTGCCTCTGCAAAATTTGAAAGGAACCCAAAAGCTGTTATAGTAGTAAATTAGATAAAAAGCAGTTGCAGGGAAAGATGTAGCTCTGAACAGTGATATCAGGACATATGTGTGTGATATATTACATGCATCACTCATATACCTGCTATGTATTTTGCATAGAGTTTGGGGCAAAGACATTCCCTCCCTCTGTTTTTTCAATATGTTATATGATCATACTGTTAGTGCACAGTTACCAGTGCCCATGGTACTGTCCTAAAATGGTATGTACCCCTGGGCATGTGGCTTGATCCTGCTTGTGTATAGAAACAGTAAACTGGTACTGACAACGTTCATATTCATGACAAGATTAAAATTGTAAACTCATACAATAAGATTAAACTTTTTATATTCATGAAAACACTATTAAACTTCTAGGAACATTTAGGGAACATAATGTATTTTGGTTGTAGTTTGAAAAGTAGTGAAAGTATTCATCATTTAATAAATGATGAATAATTGTTTGAATATGAGCTCCCAGTTGCAAACTTGGAAGAACGAGATTATGAGAGTGCAAGCAAGGAAATACTGAGTGGCTGAAAATAGAAGCTATTGTATGCTATTTAAACGATCACAGTTATGTTGTATGGAAACCTTTTGCTCTGACCTTAGGGAACAATGTAGAAAAAATAGACAAACATTCAAGACAATTAAAAAACCACTTAAGGTCTGGAATTTTTAGCTCATATGAGAACACTAAAGCCCCATGAATAAATAGAGAAGTAACCCAATCGTGTTTGGAAGAATTAGGATTCTGATAGGAGCACCTCAATATAGTGAATACACTAATGATTGGCGACAAACTACATAACTTGAGGTTAGAGTTAGTAGCAGGTGTTTTACAGAAAAGTATCAGACATTAGGATAAGTTGATGAAGAATGAAAAAAATTGATGTCTTTAAAAAATCAAGAGTTTGATACAGGAGTTATTGGAAATGTTTGAAGTGGCGGTTCAGGTGGTATAATCATGATTTTTTCATGTTCTAAAGCCAGTTAATTATCTACTTTTGTCTATATTTTTACCTTTGTCTTTCTGCATAAGATGCATGGGCATAATCATCATGTTTAAAAATAGATTTCTTTTTTTGATGTGCCCAGGCTGTTTCCCATCAATGCATTACATTTTATCTTTGTATTTTAAAATTTGAATTATATTATTTCATGGCAACTCTGGAAGAAACTTAACCACTCTGGTTTACACCTCAGAGAGAAAATACAAATCAGGAAAATATTCCAGGCAGCAGTTTGGAGATGAGGAAGAGGGTTTTTTTCCCAAACATTATGTGGACCTTACAGGTAATCAATGCTTCTGAGCATTACAATGCAGTGTATCACTTATCAGTATAAACTACTTGGAGAAAGGGATGGAATAATAAAATCTTTGTAAGTACAAATGAATCCCTACATGCTTCGCTATATATCCCTGTATCCCTGATATTTTCTGCCACAATCATTTTCCATACAAGCACTTTCCATGAAATGAGAATCTTCTATGACAAAATTGCAATTTTTACTTCAAAATGTTTAGAAAATAAATGCATTTCAGGTAGTTTTGACTTGGATAGCAACACTTTTCTTATTGAGTTACAGACAATCAAACAAAAAAAATCCCTGTGGGAAAAAGCTTTGAACACCCCAATATCATTTTAGTCAATAAATTAAGTACAAAGGCATTCACAAATTAATTATTAGAGGAAATTTGTTTCACAAGTATATAGAAATTTGCACTGCAAAGACTTAACACTTGGAAAAGAACCAGCAAAAGGAGTTAAAATTGACTTATTGTTAGGTAATAGATATATCACTGATACTTTTTGTTTCTGACTAGATGATAATCCGTCTTCTGGTTAGGTTATTGCTGGAGATACTGTTGGAAAGAAAGTTTTAATTTTTCACGTTGATAACCATATTTACATAAAATTCACAAAAAGCTGATGTATAGTTGGAATTAAAAAATAGAGAAAAGAAAGAGATGTCATTGAAATGAGGTATTGAAATTGAAATTAGATGTTTCTTTGAAAATTAGTCCAAATATATTTTTAAAGAAAAATTAACCTACAATGTTCACTCATGGGCCTTTAATTCTGCATTGATAATTCCTATGATGACCAGTAGTAAAAGAAAGGAAATAACTGCTAGTCCAGTGGCAATCTGACAACTGAGAAACCCCATAGGAAGTCAGATGTGTTTGATAATTTCCAACACATATATGCATTGATCAGAATATGGTGACAATTAGCATGACACACACAAAAAAGAAAGATGGGCTGCATATTAGCAAGTCTATTTTTACTGATGATGTTACAAAGAAAGTCGCTGAGGGATGTCAAGCTGTATGAATCACCCACCGTAGTATATTAAAGAATGCTATATAGACTCTTAAATTTATATGTTTTCACTTAATAAGTCTTTTCACTGTAGAAGACAGACTCAGTTCTTCTCTGGTGGAGATTTTTAAAAGAAATACTAATGTTACTGTGAATGAAGTATGAACAGAAATGCCTGTGTGTTTAAGCACTAGAACAGCAGAAAAGGGTTAAAAGAAATGGGTTGCATTTATCATGAAAAACACGATCCCCAGGCCATTGCTTTCAGGACACTCTTCCCAGCAGTAAAATTGAGGAATGAGATGCTTGCATGAAGAACAAAAGACCTGCACACTGATAAGACACAGATGACTTATCAGTGGAAAACCTGCATCCATAAACCAGGACAACAACATCCATAAACCATGGTAACAAGTCTGCAAGGTCACATACACCATTTCTTTTCCTGTTAGCTTATCAGAAAAAGAAACTGTTGACATATACAGCAAACACTCATTCCAAACAAGTAAAAACAGGGGCAGCAAAATCATCAAAGATTTTTAGAGGCTGAGACAAGCAGTATTCTGAGAACCTCCCCAGGAAGTCCAAACCTGGTTTGTTATCACCCATCAAAAAGAATCCCAGAGAGTGCTGAGTCATTGATAGCCAGTGTCTTTTATCTCCCGAGTGGCCAGATCACTGGGTATATGGCATTCTGGTGCTGATGAGAAAGCATATGTGTGTGTGTGAGTACATGAATTATATGAAAAATAAGACTGCAAGAAACTGAAATAAGATTGGAGATCTTTTAAATAAGTGTCACCTTCCCCTTCCATAAGTTCTTTTTGTTGAATTTTGCTTGAATTGGGATGAGACTTTGTCTGGCATTCTTTTCATCTGTGCCAGAAGACAGGCTATGCCAGGAAATGTGAGTAGTGTGCCAGACTACTTAAAATGAAAGCAAGAAACTCATCGACACTGATTTATTGCTATTTGCAGAACAAGGATATTTGATTTGCGAGAAAAATGTTTTGCACTTAAAATTTTCAAAAACGGTCTAAAGTTATGAAATCTTTTTTTCCATGCAAATATGTCTATTTTAGGTGAGACAAGAAAGCATAACTGTATTTTATCTATCTCTCTATGCACAAATCAAGGTAAATGTCCTCTATAAATCCAGGTAGTTTTGAACAGTGACCATCACATTATTGTTGCACTTTGCGTAATGCTTAACACAAGAGAACAGAGCTCTCAGTAGCTACCATAAATACAAATAAAAGAAAATTATGTTAATGTATGGGTTAAAATGTGGGATTGTCAGAATAGCTATTCACAATTATTTCAAAGATACAACCAATGAAAAGTGTTGGGAATTTTATGAGGAAGTGAAATGTGTTTAACAGGATAAAACAGAAGTGATTTACAGGAACAGTAAAGTGATTTACAGGAACAAAAGTCTTTAGTATACAGGTCTATAACATTATGTGATATTAAATATCAAGTTCTGGTTTTTACCTTTTATTTTTTTTATCTCAGCAGTTATATGGCATTTAGCTATTATTTTGACAGATGTCTTTGAAATGTAAATAATAAAGAGTGCATTAGTATGGATGTTCTGATTATAAGGACTCTGTCTCAAAAAGGTAGTTTTTTATTTCCATACTTTAAATGTACCTTCTCATCTTATTTCTATTGAACCCAAAGATTCTCTTGAGGGAAGAGCAGCAATAATAAGCAAATGCCCTTCTTGGGAGTAGATGCCTGAAGAACTAGGCCCAAAAAATTTAACCCTGTGTTCATTTTTCCACAGAAATTATTAAGTCAAGGTGTCTGACTGATGTTCTGTGTGAAATAATCTGAAGGGTTTTGGTTGGGGTGCTAGCTTTCTATATCATTACAGAAGTTGCTTTTTATGTACATTGCATAAAATAAATCATGCTTTTATAGGTAAAAGTCTTGCGTACTTTCTTGCTTAGATTTAGAAACTAAATATTTTTAACTCAACTTCCTCATTTAAGCATCTATAGTTTTATTTTTCCTAAGAATGACACTATCAATATTTTAGAAAAATGTTCTAAAGTATTACTTCTGTTTTCAAAAGGCTCTTTCTATTTGTAGGATTTAGAATATAATGTTCTACTCTTTCAAGTTTTAATGACATTGCATGAGCTGAGCACTGTAATGATGACAAAGACTGTGATGCTATTTCCAATAGTTTAATTGATTTATTATAATCCAGGATTTCCTTAATAAGCTCACTAATATACTAAAAATGCAACAGTAAAGAATGTATTCTCACATAGGTTCTAAACATAGAATTTAATTTTTATTTAACGAGCTTTATGCATACCTGTTATTAATCAGAACCACTGTCAGTAACTCATTGCAGTTTCTGTCATTTCTACCATCTGACAATCTAGCTTTGTAAGTGTTCTCATACAAGTGGGGCTGGTAAATCCATCTATGATTCAGTTTCCATACTGATTGCATTGCAAGACCCTGCTTATAGTTGTTTACAATTTTGACAGAGTTTAAACATTTGAGCTGAAATTGTTAACCAGGGTATGTGCTTTACCCTGACTAATTTTGGCAGTGAAGGGAATGTTCAAATCTATTTGCCATCAGCTTGAAAACTGACACATGTGGTGTCATGTTGTAAGCATTTGCAAGATTGCAATCCATGCAGCCTCAATTTATAGTTAATTTAGCAGCTAAATTCCTACTAGATTCTGCTCGCAAAGGATTAAACAAGGGTCTCCCTATAATGGTAGTTCTATAAAGTTCTGCTAGGAGCAATTTTGTATAACTTATCTGAGGCTGCAGTTGTCACATGGATTCATCATCTGGAGGAAGAAGACACTGCCTAATTGAAATCCAAAAGGCATAAGAGTTACAATCATGGTTGCAGTGTGCTGAATCAATGCAAGTGCTGAGGGAAACACAGAAAACTGAGACTTCAAGCTGGGTAGATAGAGGAATGAGAAATTAACTGAGATTTTTCTTAGAACAGGCAAGACTTGGAGTGCAATGGGAGGTCTCCATTGCCTGCATTCTGGGTATCTGCTCCAGTGTGGACCTCTCCACAGGCTGGAGGGGAATCTGTCTTCCACCATGGTCTCTTTCACAGGCTGGAGGGGAATACCAGATCTGACACCCAGAGAACCTCCCTCCTTTCCTTCTTGTCTGACTTTGGCATTTGCAGGGTTGTTTCTCGCCCATTTTTCTGCTAGCTGTCCATACTGCCCTGTGATGTTTTGCCTTGCATTAAATGTTTTCCCAAGGGTGACACCAGCTTGGCTGATGGGCATAGCTGTGTCCTGCAGTGGGTCCTCTGGAACCATCTGTGTTCAGTGCAGGAAAGCACCAGCCTTTTTCTACAGAGGCCACTCCTGCAGCCCCCCTGCTGCCAACATTATGCCAGGAACATCCAATATACATATGTCATGAGAAGCACATTTCAGAACCAACACAAAATCTAAGATTCCCAGGTTTCAATGTCACTGTGAATGTTGTTCTAATAAGCTCATTGGTGCATTCAGATTTACCTGCTGGTGTAAAACTCAGTGCAGGTCATGGTCCTAGTGTCAATACAACCCAGCCTGGAGCAGGGCTGGAGCCCACTCAGGCTTTCATCCAACACAATTACCTGGATAACCTTCTGCAAACCAGAATGTGGAAAAGGAAGGAACAAGGAAAAGGATGAGCTGCAGAAGTGTATCTTTCAACCATGTTTGAAACAGTCTATTATAAAACAAAAGACTCGCACTTCTGGAAAAAAAGTGGCACTTCTTTTTTTGCCTAGGTCTTTTCATATAGAAAGAATATTTCCACTTAATTTTTCCATGTTACTAAGACAAAAATATTGATTTTCTTCCAAGAATGAGTTCTTACACATCTGAATTCCAATGCTAACAGTGTCATTGGTGTGATCAGTATTCTTATTTGGTTATAAAACTAATAAACTACCTTAGTTCTGCATATGCAAGAATTTAATTTTCTTGAATTCCCTGTATTGTTTTCCACAAAACCCTTTCATCCAAAAATTTGCACTATTTACTATTAACACTAATTACGGGAAAGCATCTTTGAAGAAGAGAACCTGGGGGTCCTGGTGGACCAAATTAGACAACAGCCAACAAAGTGCCCTTGAAGCAAAGAAGACTACTGGTATCCCAAGCTGCAGTAGGAGGAGTGCTCCCAGTAGGTAAAGAGTTGATCCTACGAGAATACAATCTATCCATGCAAAACCGTATGCCAAGCTGATTGTGCTGTTGATTTGCAATTCCTTCATCTGTGTTGCCTTTCTGTTTGTGGGATCATAGGATTATTTTCTATCAGGACCCTTCTTACTGAAGTTCAGAGATCACAGCTTGTGCTTCTTGTTAGACTTCTTGGCTATTAGTAAGTATCACTCATCTTCTTCGTTAACTTTGTTAAGTTATGATTATACCTGCATTCAACAAGCAAATAACTGAAGTCAAGCAACATAAAAATGAACATCTATTATTCCATTCCTGATTTCAGGTACATAAAGGAAAACCAATCCTTCTCCTTTTTACAAAGATGCAATTTTTTGATGAACATTTATGCCAGTAAGTCCAAGACTTGACCTCGTACAACTGAATGCACTTTAAAACAAAGGAACTAAATTTCATAGTGAATGGAGGAAACTATACTCAGCAATTTGGGATCACAGTATCTTGGAACAATGGAAAAAAAGTGGACAAGCCTGACCTCTCCAAGCAGAGGTGCTTTTGCTGGACTTCTCTCACTTGAGCTATGAATTGTAACCTTTGTTATAAATCCAGAATAAATTCCACTTGTGAATATGAAGTAAGCTTTACACAGAGTTAAGAAATCTTAAGTAGACATCTTATTGACAAAAACAAATTGGGCTCAGAAAGAAACATTTGTTAAATATAAATTAGGGGCTCTCTGAGACAACCTCCATAAAATACGGAAAGTATGCCTCCACAGCATAATAGGAAACACGGGACATACATCATATGTGACAAAATAATTATGGACTACAACTTTATCACATGTGGCCAATGTTTCCAATTATTTCTGTAAAATAAAGCCATTTTTTTCCATTAATGATGTTGCATATAACTCAGAGGATCATTATTGGTAGGAGAACTCTCCATCTCTTTAATGAGGAGCTCAAGGCCTTGAAATGATACTGAAGTAATTATAAGATTGACTCAAAAGTGGGAGTGAAAACTTCCATGGAGATATATACCAAGCTAACATGGAATTGAAGAGTCCCCCAGAGAGTGAAAAAATGTAAGGATGTTCTTAATGCTCTTTCACTTCTTACTGAATATTTAATTGTAAAGATACGTTAACAAACTGTTGCCAGTTTCTTTACTGGAAAGCATATTTTTTTCTCACCCCTGGGAAAAAATTATGAACAACTACTAATATGCAGGGAGAATTGAAAAGGTTCACACTTTGACAGAAAGATAATAAAAAGAGTGCATTTAATTTGTTTATTGCAATTCACAAATGTTAACTGTTAAAATAGGAGAACCTGAGTGAAAAGATATGTCAGCATGCTTTCTGTAATCTAGAATGCTTTCAGGTCATTTCAGGTCAGCAGAATAATTCACAGTGCCAACCTAATGTTTTAATTAGTTTACTTCTTTTGTGTCTTTATACATAATCCTGAAGTGATGCTTGCAACATTCTAAAGTATAAAGCAACAGATGAAGCCATGTCAAAGGTTTCACATGAACGCTGTGCTCACTTATGATAATCATATCCCAAAAAGATGGAAGAGAAGGAGAAAATAGTGAAAGCAACGAAAAATTTGAAAATCATGCTAGTTAATTTATTCAGGAAATGCATGAGCGAACAGAAAATATGGCGCTGTTGTATCATCAATTCAGGCACATCAGTAAACAAACATGAACATAGAAGTGTGTTTGAAAGGCACACTGCAACTTTGTTTATAACTATGGGTATCTAAACAGATGTAAAACAAGCTCCCCTCTACGGTTCATGTAGCAATATCCCTTGACCCCATTAGAAATCATGTCGGTAAAATGGAAGCATACCTAGTCTTCACTAATCTCAGCATTTCCACACTTTTCTGCACAAGTAACAGCCTTGCAGGAGGTTCCTTGTCCTTGTCTTTCTGTCTGAATACACCGAGCACAAGGTACAGGTTTCTGCCATGGCTCTGTGTGTTGTGACTGTTTGAGAAGTCAGATCCCTACCCCACGCTGAGAAGAAAATAAAGCAAGTATTTTGGCCATTCTAGTCTTCCTAGGAGAATTCCTTCTTGGTTTTTCGCTCATGGAAGCAAACGTGTAGTCTGTAGGATAAACTAAGACTCTTTGGGTCATCGCAGCTGAACATCATTGACTTAGGTCACTGCTGTCAACTTCAGATCTAGCCAAAAGGATTTAAAGAGCCTCCTGTAGCTTCCTTTGCACACACACAAAAAAAATCCTATCTAAAACCCAGGCAATGGATGGTGTAATGTCAAATCCTTAAGGGTAACCATGATCTTAACTACTGTTGCATCTTTGGCATGGCATTATCACATTAAGAATGTGAGTTTAGAGACTTTTCCTATAAAGCAATTGTGATTTAAGCGAGAAAACATTTCATTGGACTGTCTCATATCCTGTGTAATAAAGAGGAGCAAGGAGCCTGATTGTGACCTAATGTAAAATTTTAACAATCTTAGAGCATCCTAGATGGCCCAAGCTCTGTGCGCATGAACTGCCCGCATAGTTCAAAGCTCTCATAGTGTAACTCTGTATCAGAGCTGTAATGTCTCACTGTAAGAATCAAATGAAGTGAATATCCATTCATTTTTATGAGAATACTGGAAGTGTTAGGCTTGGAAGGGTAAGTTTGAAATAGTATGCTAGTAAGTGGCGCTGTAATGACTACACTTTCTGGTCAACTAAGCAGGACAGCAATAGCTGGGGAGATTTTCCTCTTCAATCAAGAATTTGCAAACCAAGCAATGCATGCATGAGAAAAAATAAGTATACAGACACATTGTATATGACCTCTTTATAGCCCTAAGATTCAATACTGAGCAACACACAGTTTGGGCCTAATTTACTGGGAATATTATTACAAGTTAAAATAGTGTCATGGGAAAGCTGAGGTGTCTGGTCCCTTGTAATAAAGACTGCTCTTATAAGTCACTGATAGTATCAGACATCTTATATTGTCACGGATTTTAAAAAATGCAATAAAAAGTATGTTTGAAAGAGTTAATGAGGGAATTCAAGAGCAGTAAAAGATCACAAGACTAGCTGTTTAGCCCAGCCAAAGAAAATGGTAGTAAATTGTTACCAGGTGTTTTTATTTCCTGATTCACAAAGTATTGCCAACTCAGCACTCTATGCTAGAAAGGGTAAGATGCAGACTTACATACACAGAACATTTATTAGATTCACTTATCCCTTAGAAAATTTCAGATTTACCGGCTTAATTTCATCAGTTACAATTGTTACATGCCCCAGGACTCTTGGAAGTTGTGTGACTAATAAAGAGAAAGCTGTGATGGCACAGGTGATCAGGTAAATATAGCACAATTTGTTTATTTACCAGTCACTTAGTTTTGCATATGTTACTACTTTGTCACATCAATAACTAAATTTTACTTCAGTCACTGAATCAGAATGTCTTTGTACAGCCTGCCTCCCTAGCACCGGCCTTGGTACTGTGCTGCAGTATCAATTCTAAAACTCCAGTGTACTTTTTAATAGCCTCTGACATGAGAGATAAAAAGATTTCAAAGCATGGTTGATAAATATTTCTTTTAGACAAACTGCAAGAGTTTCTAAAAAAAAAAAAAAAAAAAAAAAAAATCTGAGCTTTCAAAATGTTCCTAAGCTGACGCTTCTTCTTATTTAGAAATTACACTAAAGACTGTTTTCCTTTTCAGCATGGTGGGTGTTTTCTTCCCTGTTTACTTGCTTAAGAATTAAACCCAATTCTGATTTAAAGACACTTCTTATCTTGGGAACCCTACCTTGTTGCCTGCTGGAAGACTGGATGAACACAGTTCTCCTATACATCCTGTGTCATATTTGACAGGCTTGTGTTTATGCCCTGGCTAGCCTATGGCATCTCAGTAAACATCAGATATCTAAGTTATGATCATTGGTTATCTACTACAATCAGGTAGACATCTGATTATAATGGAAGTTTAGACACCTGAAGCAGGTATCTAAAGTCATAAGTCTGGCAGATATGGTACAGCATTTGCAGGGTATCTATAGTATTCTGAAGCACTAACGAGAAACCATGGCATCCTGCAGCATCTGACATACTGCTGGAAAGCACTATGTGAGCAGTGTGAGCAATTGAATCAAACCTTTAATTGCTATATCTCAGTGGGGTATTTAACTGAGCTGCCCAGCCCTGTCAAGAGGCAATAGATTTGGCCATGTTCAGAAGCACATCTGTAAATGGAAGCTTAAAAGAAAAAAAAAAAAAGATCCCCTAATAGAGATATCAACTAGGAAGCACCTCAAGTGAAGGAATATTTCATTCATCTCTAGTTTGCTTCTCAGTTTTTGAGAGATCTGATTCTTCAGACCAAAAGGAAGGATTCATCTTGACAGCTGCATTGGATCTGCAAAAAGGCATTGGTAGTTTTACACTGTTAGGCTGTTTGAAATTTGGCTTCCATTTACAAAAAAATATGGGTCTGTGCACATAAAGGAAAAGATCAAGAAAGAAGATGAAATTTATTGGGGAACTAAAGAGGTGATTCAGTTATAATAGCTGCTTGAACTGAATATTGAAGCAGCAAATTTGTGGCAACTGCTGTGATGGGAATACACACTGGTATGAAAAAGCTGATTAATTTCGTATACTTGGTTTAACACCTGTCACATTGTAACAACTGTTGGTCATTAATCCAGAATAAAAATTTTTGACACAGTGGGTAAAAAAAGTCCATTCAGAAAGTTATCCAGTACTTAAAAAACAGAACCAAACCAACCAACCAAACAACCAAAGAAAACATCAGCTTTGGGACAAAAACATTTGAACAATATTTTCTTATCACATATACAGCAAGAATTCCACATACCTGCAGATTTTCTTTTAGATTCTGACACAAAAAATTAAAGCAAAGAATTCCAGTCTTGAGAAAAGTCTGCCACATGTTCCTCCACACAGCATCTGTTTTCTCAAATTAAAGACACTGTACTCAGGAATCCTAAGTACTTCAGAATTGTCATTTTATAATGTAAGACTATAAATAAGCTTGTTTGCTTTCGTTCTCCTTGCATTGTTCATGTAAGAAATATGTTTGGAGAAAACTGAGCTATAAATAAGAAAAAAGGCACTTCTATACCTTTTTAAAGATAGATGACTTTTTACAGCAAATGATCTTGAAATTAACTCTCTACTGGGATTTTAATTTTGTTTTATTTAATTTGGCTGAATTTTTCAAGCAGCTCGAGCATCATTTTCACATTATGAAAGACTCTTTCAGCAATGATATCCACAGAAGTGCCAGTGTGATTTCCTTCACAGGATCACATTCTTTGCTTTCTGCTTGATAGTGAATCTCTTTAGTGCAGGGTGTCTGTCACGTTAAGGCACCAGGTAGTCTACCCGCTTCCCAAGAAGGACGAGACCCTTGTATCCAACCCGCCTGCCCAC
>WYDI02022165.1:37940-66667 GCA_009867235.2 Psittacus erithacus | reverse complement strand
AGGAAAGGAAAGGAAAGGAAAGGAAAGGAAAGGAAAGGAAAGGAAAGGAAAGGAAAGGAAAGGAAAGGAAAGGGAGACAGAAAATTATATAAGGGAATGAAAAATGCCATTTGGCAGATCCCCGCTATTGCTGCTGTACTTTTGCATTTGGGCAGAGCAGAGGGAGTTGATGGTGGTGGGGAAAAGAGGTGGTGAAGAGCTAGATAAACACATAAATGCCACACAAACTATTACAATCTGCTCTGAGAGTCAATTTTGACTTTTAGGCTCATGAACTGTTAATAAAAATCTCCTTATACTCAAACAGCTCTCAAAAGCTGTGATAGCGGATTACAAACTCCTAATGGATATACAGTATGATCAAATATTCTCTAAGCAGCAAGGTCTAACGTACCAGGGGTGGCCAGGGCACCTGATTATCAGCTTATCAGCAAATACTTCTTTGCATGGGATGTGTCAAAAAGTAAGCATCTCCTTCGACATGGTCCCTTCCCCATCTTCATGTAAATTGATTTGGGAACAGCATCATGCGGTCACAGGATGACGTGTGGCAAGAGCATCCTCATGTGTTTGATCACACACTGCACTGTCATGGGGCTTGACCCTGGTTTCTTGTTTCCTTGTTAGTGATGCAGAGTTGGAGGTACCAGTGGAGACTTCCTTTCAAGCTCCCAGTGCTCAGAGAAAACACCTTCCATAGTACCGAATACCTCCTGGTGACACTCAGCCCTTGCTAGGATCAAGCCACTGTACATGATTTATAATTACTTGGTAATTAAATTTGGAAGGCTGAGGTAGCATCATTAGAGGGAGAGCTAGAGGAAAGGAGGTGCCTCTGTGAGACCAGACACCTCTTTACAGAGATCCCTAGAGAGCTAATTGCTGGAAAAACTGGACAGTCTTGCTGTTGTTTTCTGGTTTCAAGGAAGAGCTGGTTCTCTCCCTGCCTCTTTTTACATGGTCACAGGTAGGGACCCTGATACTTATTCTCACATGGATGCTGATAATTGAGAGATGTGGTATTGCTGCCCGAGCTGCTGTTGCATCATCTAACCCTCCATGAGGAGCAACTTGCCTTACAGATCCCTGTGCATGGGAGGCTTTGGGACCGAGCTGGAGAGGGAGGAGGGGGCATGAGGGAGCAGGGAGGGCAACTTACCTCCTTTTTGCTTCAGAAAATATATCCAAAAAGTCCTTCCTGGTCTGTTACCTTTCCAGCAGGGACCACATTCTGTGTGCATACAGCACCTGGCACAGAGCAGCTGCAGGACTAGTAGCAGGGCTTTTACCCTCTGTTGCCATTAGTAGCAGCTCAGATGCTGGGAGATGATTTCACACACACTTTGCTGAAGTAATGACACAGGTGAGTTTTCAAGACTTGGAGTGTTTTTTGGCTTTCCCAGAGGAGGTTGTGAGGTCAGAAGGTCAATGCCAAGAAGAAGAAATTTCCTACTGACCTGCTTTGACTCACTTATGACTTTCTGTTAAGGCTTGCCAGGTACCTTGTGTGACCATCAGCCTTTGGACACATTGAGGATGTCCATGCTTTCTCACCCCTGCCCTGTGCAGAGGGAAGAGGCAGCTCCAGTGTCCACAGTGCGTTTCCCACCAAGGCCACGTCCTCCTGCGTCCTCATTACCTTCATAAGTGACAAATTGCTTTTGCTTTCAGACACAGTTTAAAGGAGAAGTGATACCAGTTTATCTCCTGATGTTACTATTCAAAGCAGTGTGTCCTTTCAACCATGAGAGTTGGTCCCTTCATGCCACTGTGATGGAAAGACAGGTAACTGTGCTCTGCTGTGTCTTACTGATTTCTGGGGACCCTGTGGACTACAGCAGCTTCTCCACAGGATGTGGGGCTGCAGGTTTGACCCCTTAGGAAAATAAGGCTCCTCTCCATTAGGGAAATACCCAGAGAAGCTCATCTGGGGAGTTACTGGAGGCTGATCCAGCTGAAGGTAGTGCCTGGGGGCTGCAAAGCTGCAAAAAGGGGTGGCGAGTTGTGGGGGTGTTCGTTCAGTGTTGCACGGAGGAAGTAGCACTGGCTTGGCTTTATTTAGCATTTTTATTAGTAATGTGAAACAGCATGCAGGCAAAATTGTTAATCACTGAATCGCCAGAGCTGGTGAAGGGAGAGAAGTGATAGAAAAAAGCATCTAGAGGACAGAAAGCTTGGGGAAAAAAGCAGAGCTGGACAGCAAAGGACAAGAAAATGCACCTGGAGAGATAACCAGAGTGATTCAGCATCCCTGCAGGAGGAAGGTGTTTGGAAAGCTGGCCATTCATGGGCTGGTGAGTTCTAAGCCCTCCCAACAGCTGTGAGGTTGCAAGAACTGGGGTAGTGGGACAGTGAGAAGGGTGATGGAGTCTGGTTGGAATCCAAAAGGCTTCAGCACTGGGTCAGTGGGGGGAAGAGAGCAGGGACATTGCCAGTGAAACCCTGGAAATACCTGTATCAGGTGGGAGAGGAGATCTCTACTGAAATTTTGTTGTCCAGGAGAGAGCTGAGAGCTGAGCATCAGAGATCAGGGTACCAGTCGTATGGATGGCCTGTGCTGCTGTGATTTGTATTGTGGTAGGACCTCCAGGATATAGGACCTCCAGGCTGATGGCTCATCCAAGACAAGCGTGGCAGAAGAATGCATGCTATTGGTTGTCTAACCTTTCCCATGCGCATGGAAGAGTCCATCTGCAGTGGAACAAGGGCACTCACGCTGCTAGCACAATGCTGGGATCCCCAAAGTTCTGAGAAATGTCTGGCAGTAATTTCCTGGAGCAGTTTGGGTCAGCCCTGCTGCACCACTGCTCTTACTGTTCCTTTTTGGCCATTCTCTCCCACTGCCTCACTGTTGCAGGGACCGGGACA
Source organism: Psittacus erithacus (assembly GCA_009867235.2). Taxonomy (NCBI): domain Eukaryota; kingdom Metazoa; phylum Chordata; class Aves; order Psittaciformes; family Psittacidae; genus Psittacus; species Psittacus erithacus. The sequence continues at coordinate 63,799 of WYDI02022165.1, read as the reverse complement.
CAGTGCCAACCTCTCCAGGTGTGCAAACTATCTGCCTCCTTTGGCACGTACTGCTGGGGAAACTCAAACTGCTAGAGGCTGCCCAAGCTCATTTCTGAGTCATGGCCTCCCATATGAATGGGAGAGAGGTGACTGCAGAAGGGGTCATAGGAGGGACATCTGAGTCTCTTTCCTTGTGTTTTGGGGGGAGCCTTCAGCATTTCTGTGCCATGATTGGATCATCCAGGTCTGCTGCAAGTCTGTGATGTTTTTATGTATGGTGGTGGATTGATTGAAAACTCATAATGAACAGCATGCTGGAGCCATTTGGAATTTGGTGGTAGCAGCTGTGCAGGTGCAAAGGTTACCCTGTGGCATTACATTGGTTCCTGTAAAACCGAGACCAAAATTAGAGCCTCACTGCCTCTATTTAATTACTTGTATGAATGCAATCACATTAAAATAGTACTTATATGTCTTATTTCCCATGGAAAATCCTAGTCTAGACATTTAGTTTTTTACTTCATGGCATCAGTGGCCAGTGAAGGCTTATTGAGGCTCCCTTCACCACCGTACCATCGGGTCAGAATGTGATAATCAAAGGCCGAAGAGCATCAAGTAGCACCCTTGGGTGCCAAAGGATATGCACCCTTCCAGGGTGACTCTGCAGCACCCATTTTTCACACATCTCTCCTAGGGCCTGTATAGGGTGCAAGAAGGCCACTGTGGCTGCAGACCCCTCTACCTGGCTTTTATGCTTCTGTCTGCGGTACCTTAATTGCCTCAACATTTGCCCGAATACTGCAGCAGAGCTGTTAGGATTCGGCCACAGCCTTTAATGTTTTCCGCAAGAAGATGTGTGGTCCTTTCTAAGACTTCTGGAGGCTGAGATTTTCTAAACCCAGCAGCTGAGCCCTGTAGAAGGTATCCTTAGCCCAGCTGGAAAGGGAACAAGTGGAGATAACCCAGGGACAAGGGCAGTGCGTACTTCTGGCAGGTCCTGAAGATCCACTGGTGGTAGAAGCAGAAGCAATTTTCTTTGCAATCTGCATTAGCCTGAAGATTAGCACTGTCTGTGCTATGTTTGTGAGAAATTTTTGTGTCAGGATGATAAGGGAAGCCTGGAGAGACTTTAGCCATGGACATTATGTTTGCTGGGCTGGGGACAAGGCAGAAGGGTCAACCAAGGGACATTTCCCCAACCCAGGTGGTGATGCTATACATGGGTGGGTTGGATGAGATGAGCCACCAGGTTGGCATTCCTATGTCAGACACAACCCCTTGATGGAGCATGGTGCAAATCAAGCAGTTGTGTCTGGCACTTGAACACAGAGGAGCTGAGGTGTTGCAAATGCAGGAGACGGGCTGAGATCCATGGGGAGGGGAAGTGTGAGACAGAAATCAGCTACGTGGCTCCCTGGCAGCACTGTAGAAGTGTAGGTCTCCTGATAATCAGAGAATCCAGTGATGCTTGTGCCTTCATACTGGGAATCTGTGACTGTAACTGTCCCCATCAGTATTAACAGACAGCCTCTTTACTCATTCCACAGTTTAATGGACAGAGATTAGATATTATACAGAGTCAAATTACTCATGGAGACCAGGCATGATGTGCTTATTTTCCATTTGCTTTCCAATCACAGAAATCCACAAGCAGCGTTAATTCTAGAACCAGCCATACCAGCCTGTTCAAGGAGCTTTAAAATTAAAGCAATCACAAGGCTGCCCTTAAGTTTCCAGTGACTTATGTAAGAGGCCAAAAACATGAGAACAAAAGGACAAATGAAAACCTGGGGTTTCAGGCTGAAATTCAGACTTCTTTTGGTTTGTACCCAGAGCGATGTGATTGAGTCAACTTTCCTGTGTCAGGAGAGGGGAGGAAGGGGGTTGTTCTGATTATATCTAATTTCCTACCTGTTTACTGTAGGCATTTGCATAATGATCACCCTGCAAAGAGTGGTTGACATATGCTAACGCTGATTCTTGAACCCTTTAAAACACAAGCCCCACACAAACTGCTGCTGTTTACAGCACATCTCTTCTTTCTGATTGCGTCCCAGTGAATGTGGCCAGTGCCTGCCTCCACTACCTGAGATGGCTGGAAACCTCTTCCAGACGTCATCAGAACAGGATGCAAAGAGATAAATCCAAAATGTTTTTTTTTTTTCATCCAGAAGGAAAAAGCAGAGGGCTAGAAAGAGATCTAAAGGTCTTCCAGGGGTCATTTTCCATTTTAGTTCCCTGTGAGAGAGTTGGTCTTGCTCAGCTTGGAGAAAAGAAGGCTCCAGGAAGACCTTAGAACAGTCCCATAAAGGGGCCAACAATAAAGCTGAAGAAGGACTTTTTACAAGGGCATGTAGGGACAGGACAAGGGCGAATGGCTTTAAACTGGCAGAAGGTAGATTTAGATTAGATATTAGGAAGAAATTCTTCCCTGTCAGGGTGAGGCCCTAGCAAGGTTGCCCAGAGAAGTTGTGGCTGCCCCATCTCTGGCAGTGTTCAAGACCAGGTTGAATAGGGCTTGGAGCAACCTGGTCTAGTGAAAGGTGTCCTTGCCTGTGGCAGTGGGTTGGAACTGGGTGAGCTTTAAGGTCCCTTCCAACCCAAACCATTCTGTGATTCTATGACTTTTCCAATATCCCATATTCCTGGCCCAAGCACTAGCATGGTGACAGCAGCTGCTAGATTTTGAATCAGTACAAATCTGAAGAGAGGCAAGGACAGCGATCCAGTCCTCCCCAGTTGTTTAAAGTCAAGCAGGATACATGCTTCAGCAGAACTTTCACCAAAACAAATCTTCATGTGTAGAGTGATGGTTTTCAGACCTTCACCCTAACGTGATAGGAAGTTGAGCTTATTTGTAAACCATTCGCTTTCAATGAGGGCAGTCATGAGTGTGCCATTGTTTTGGAAGAGTTTCTTGCCAACTGAATTGCAAAAAAAAAGATAAAGGAGAGGGATACAAGGCAGACATGACTGTGCTGTTGCTGAAGGGTGGTGGAGGATTGCAAGGTGTGAGTATCCAATCAGTGAGGTGTCAGCAAACAAACCCAGGCTGGTTCACCTTTCAGCAGATTTGTTCATCGCTTTGGTTTGACAAACAGGTCATGATGTCTCTCCCCCTTTTCAGTGTCTGCTGTGTGTGTTTTCACAGGTTGGCAGTCGTCAGCAGCAGTCATGCATGCTTCTCTAGCTGCTGTGTGCTAAAGAGTTACACACCTTCCACTTGCACATTTTTTTCATGGAAGCATTTTAGTGGCCTTCATCACTGTGATAGCTTAGGTGCCCTGGATACGTCTCACAGGTGAACCTGTCCCTAATTAGGAACTTGGTGGTGTCTGCAAAGCAACTTTATGATGCCAGAGTTCCTACCTCTGTGATGCAAGTACCTCTTGCCTCCTCTCCTCTTGATTTTGTGTAACAGTATCTCATTCTGCTGGGGTTCCCACAGCTCATCAAATACCTTTATCAGCTGCTCCAGGATCCCTGGCAGAATTCCTGGAGATGGTGTTTCACTCACTCCTCTTCACTTTTCCCCATGAGACTGTTAAGATTTCTATTTTCTCATATTCATCCTCATGGTCAGCTGCCTATGCAGATGCTCCCATGCTTGTAGGATGCTCTTTGTTAGAAAACCGGCATTTCCAGTGGTCTGAGACCTGCCTCTTTGCTTTCTGCTCTAATTGCTGAATGTTCTCCTGTCTGTCATTATCCTGTACTTGCTGTGATTCACACTGAATGATGGCACTCATCACATTTCTTTTGCCCTATGCCTAGTAGGAGCAAGATAGGAGATCCCATTTTGGGAACCTGATCAGTTTTTAATTAAGGCAGCTGCTATCCCACAGTGGGCTGCTCCCAGAGCTGCTTCCAAACAACTCCTTCCTACATCTCCAAGACGCCACGGAGAGCATGGAGCAAGCACAGAAGTCACAAAACAGTTATGCACTCCTGGCAGAAAGGGAAATCGTAGCATCCCTGTTTTACCAATAAGGTATGAGACAGTAAGGGTAGGATCCTATGGGATCAGTTTGGGAGCAGTCAAGTGTCTCAGGCACATCTCAAGCCTCTGGAGGCAAGCTACCGGTGATACCTCAAAACTGTGCTTTCTCCCTGGCAATTTGTGCTGGTGGTTCAAATCCTATACCTGTGAAGAAGGGGCCCTTGGAAGCCGCTGTTTTCTTGCCATCACTCCATAGCTGCAGCGACTGGCACAAGAGCTCAGCTCTCATGCTGGAACCGCACGTTGCTTTCTCATTATGCAACTGCTGCATTTTAATAGAAACCTCTTTTTAGGCAGTCTCAGAAACAGTTGGATTTTTTTTCCTCTTTCTGTCAAATGACCAACTTAATAATTCACTAGTTGTGCTGGGATTAGGCACTTTGGGCCACACTCTGGATTTCTTATCTTTAATGTAGTTCTCGACGACAACTTCTGCGCTTAATCCCCTGACAAAACTCCCTTTGATTCCCGCGACAGTCGCTCACAAAGATCAAACGCAGAATGCGGCTCTGTCAGGTAGAGCTGGGCAAATAATTTGTGACAAATAATTTACCCACAGACTTTCTCCTCATTTTCTGCGCACAAATTGTCCATTCGGTTGAGGCTCGCTACTGCTGATGGGTTTGTTTCTGGCTTCACGAGTCTGAGTTCAATGACTTGCTCATGAGAAAGAGCCTGCAAGTGCATTTAAAGAGCTTCAGCACTCATGATGCTTTGACCTTGCTCAGCATCAGCTTTGTTTTTCAGCAGTGCTGAGCCCATCTCACCCCACAAGTGACATCAATGCACGCCCTGATGTGTTCCGTGCTCATGACTCATCACACTGTATTTCTGTACTAGATTGAAAGAGTGTGGCTTTCTGAGCCGAGTGCTGCACTGCAAATAATCTCTAGTATCTACTTAAAATTTCTTGTTCAGGGGATGTGCTGAAATGTATGCACCTGGTATGAGTTTTCTCACTTTCCCTTGCAAGAATAGTCTCCAAAAAGCAAATGGAGGCAAGACAGGAAGTTCAGAGATAAAGGGCCCTGATTTCCATGTGGCATGAGCTCTAGCAGGGATGTGGTGCAGCTACCCCTCTGGTAGCACTGCCCAGAACTGTCTGCACTCCACATTGCACGCTGGAGGCTGAACATGCGCCCATTTTCAGCTTTGCGTTGCTGTGGCCTCCATACCAGTTTAATCATATAACTGAACACTAATGGCATCTCTGTGTGTGTTATATTAATGCAATCTGTGCTTCAGGTACAAAAAAAATAGGAATTCGTATTAACTAGGAATTAGCCATAAGAAAGTTCTGATATAGACTGACTTGAGCAACATTTATGACTGCAATTTTACAGACAAAAAATGTTTTATCCTGCAACTTATGTCAAGTTAAGCTTGCTTTTTTTTTTCTCTTTTTGTTAAATTAAATGCCTGTAACTCTCAAAAAGCACAAAGGTGAGAACTTTAAGGTCTCCATCTATTTTCTGAACAGCCTTGGTAATGCCTGCAGGGAGCAGAGAGCAGTGCTGTCTTACCAGGGCCCACAGAGACGCTTCATTAACCCAATTAAGCAGGTGGATGGAGAGGGTCTCTCTGATAATTTACACCTTACTAATGAAGTGTGTGACTCTTAATCTCCTCCAAACAAGATACACTCATGAAACACTGGTGCAAGGAAAGGGGAAATTAATTAGGTGAAAAAACTATGAGATTATAGCAGAGGGATTCCAACAAGGCAACAGTAATATGGCTGGCGATTCATTTGTGCTTGTCCTAAATTAATGTCTGAGCTGTCAAGTAAATAAAACCCAGCATTGTTTTGACTTAAAGACATTCGCCAATGTCTTTAAGCCCTAGCATAAAGGTTTAAGCCTTTAACCCTAGCATGAGGCACCTTACTTTACTTCATGACACACTGTTTTCCATGCCTAGATGCCTGAATGACCCTGAGTGAAATGAACCCACTCTGAGCAGATCCTGGCCTTTTTCAAGTATGTCTAGAGAAAGTTTAGAAGGACCTACTTATTCTATGCAAATATTTTCAATGTATTAATAACTTTGCATCATATAAATACCTGCCTGGCTGCCAAGCCTGTATTTGGACTGCAATGGGATGGTGGGAAGATGGTGTCCTGTTGCAGAACAGTCGTCCTACCAAGTGAACCATCTCTACAAAATGCATAATGTTTAGTTCAGCGGTGGGTAAGACTGAAGAACAATTTGAGCTGTTTGTGGCTTTGGTGATGCTAAGTGAAAGCCTGGAGTCAAGCTCTTTCTGGAACAGTTATGGGCTGATTTTACAGAATCACAGAATTACAGAATGGTTTGAGTTGAAAGGGACCTGAAAGACCTTGAAGAGGTTCTAACCTCTCTGCCATGGGCAGGTACACTTTCACTAGACCAGGTTGCTCAAAGGCCCGTCCAACCTGGCATTGAACACTGCCAGGGTGAAAGTGGTCAGTGGAGACCTTTGGCAGTCCGAGAGCTAACTGTTCAAAACAACATGACTTCTCCTAGCTTCCAGTGGCACTGGAAGACTCTCGCATGAGTTCCTGTCCTGCTTGGGTTCTGGTGAGTGATTCCCCAAAACTGGGTGTTAATCTGGCTTGCAAGATTGTCTAGTTTGTTCCCAAGAGTCCATTGGAAAGATACTGTTCATCTTGCAGTCATATATGATCATTCAGCCTCCATGGAATAGGATCTTCAAAGTTTCTAGAGTAAGAGTGCTACAGAAATGCATTTTACCAGTTAAATTGAACTGTTGCCTACTGAAAGATTCCCAGAGTAGTAGATCTGAGCAGATTTAACGTTGGAAATTTTATTTTGTCCTATAAAGAGCTCAATGAATCCAAGGATTTCAAAGCTTTTGGCAAACATGAATTAAATCAGCAATTAATTAAGCTCTGCGGCACTCCTGTTTGATAAACAAGAGATATATTATGATCAGTCAGTATTGCCAACTGCAAACATTCACAAACTGTGAGTCCAGCTCCCCAAAATTATGAGATTGGCTTAAAAAAATCATGAGATTAAAACCCAAAATTGTTGCATTTTCTTTATCCACCATCTGGCTTCTCAGCCTCTAGGGTAAACATGCCTCGTGTTTTCAACTATGAGGGCTAGCCACTTACTTAAGAACATGAAAACTGAGATCCTTGTGCTTCATAATGACTCCAACAGCTAAGGCTTTAGGAAAAACACTAAAAATCGTAAGACTCATCACACAATCAGAAGAATTTGCAATACTGATCACTTATAACTGAAATATTTTTATCTCAGCAGCTGTTTATGAATGCAGCAACCCTGTGCAAGAGCTGCTAGACAAGGAATCATGAAGGCTGTCCTTCCTGCTCAAAACTGCAGGAGAATTTAGGTGGATGAAATACAATTACAGAGGCAGGATGTCACGTAGTCCTTGCTGGAATTTAGCCAGGGCATGACAGATAAACACATCAGATCTCATGAAAACTCTCATGGGATTGTTAATTATTACAAATGATTGTTCCTGTCTCTCTGGAAGATGACTGCAGGCATTACCATGGCATCCAGCACTGGTTGGGGGCGATAGCTTCGTACCAAACCACAGATGTGAATGCCACCCCCAGAAACCCTGCTCCCCAGTTCTGCAGCTCTGACAAACAGTTTGTGTCAGGAAAATCCTGTCTCAGGCTGATCCGACTTAGCTTGTGAGACAGGGCCATTTTGGTGGCGGGGCTGGCAGCCACCGCATTACTGTCTGGAGAAGAATTTACACTGCAGTGGGGATGGCAAATTATCTGCAGAGAAAGTAGCTGCAGCAGGGCTATGGCTGGCCGAAACCAGGAAAACAGATTTCAAACTAATGTAAACAGCTTGGGTTTATCACCGGTTTCGCAGGTTCAAAAATAAATATCACCAGTTTTGTGGTTCGAAAGTTGGCTATTTTCTACTGACACTTCAAAATGTAGCTTCCCAGTGACCTTGAAAACCACTTTAAATATATTTTTCAGTAATTTAAAAACCCGAGGTTAATAAAAGAGAATCAAAAAAAGAAAGGAAGTTTCAATTCTTTAAGCGGGTCTATTTGTCAAGGAAGAGAAGATGAACTTACAGCCACCTGGGCATCCAAGCATATGTATTTCAGAAAAAAACTAGCTCTAATGTCTTTGCCACAGCAGGATCCTCATGGACATCAAGAAGCTGTTTTCTCCAAGGAGGAACATTATAGCTGTGCTTAGGATAGACTCTGATCTTTGCACCTAAACCTATTTAAAGTGACACTAAGGGCTTTTGTACTGCTACGAAATTACCTTGGGTGAGTGAGAGCACTTGCTGGCTGTGTACTTCCCTCTCCTCTGTGGAAATTGAAGCACAGGCAGGTTGAAAAAGCTATAGACAAATCCATGCAGTAAGCACCAGCTAGGGTTATTTTAGCAAAACAGAGCCTCTGAATGAGGAAGCTCAGTGATACAGGGAATAGAGGCAATAAGGGAGAGGGCTGGCTTTGTTTTTATGTTTTTTCTCTAATCATGTTGACCTTTGGGCCAACCCACACATGGTCACTTGTGTTTTCCTGTCCCTCAGGATTCCACCTCCACTCCCGCCCAGAAAAGCCTCACCGGAACGAGCTACCAAACACATAGGGTTGTGTGTCTGGGAGAAAGAATGCAAGTGCATAAGAATATTGATTAACACAGGAGCCATGGACCTCATGAACCTGCACTCCATTTAGAACTATCTCTCTGCTTTTTTTTACATATAAAAGAAAGCATTTCCAAGGGTTATGTTAAATAGGTATCTGGGACTCAATAATTAGTGTCAACATTCATAAATACTGTGTTTCTCACTCTGGTATTGCCCATGCCCTGATGGCAGAACCAAGTACCTTATCAAGTTGCTTGCTTTCTCCAAAAGATGTACCAGCAGGTCATGTATAGGTTAAATACGGCAGCTCTCAGGAGCTATTTTATCCATGTGCAAACCTGGTTTATAAAGCTTATCAAGAAGAGAGGCTTGGTATCACAGTCTAGTACTCATAATTAATCCTGGAGACAGCATGGATTTAGGCTCTTTGGGGCTGACTTCAAATTAAAAAGTCACTATTAGCATGTGAAACAGACACCATATGTTATGTATTAACACTATAGATGTTACAGAATGTTGTGTGTTTTTTGTTTCAAGTAAGATAACTATAGATAAGTCCTTTTCAATAAGCAGTTATTTGGTTGTCTATCTGTATTTCTCTTACATAAAGTAGTCTCCATTACGGATGGTAGCAGATGTCCTTACAAATACTGCTACACATGGATCTATTTTATGCACATATCCATATAAATGAAGCCCTTGTTTGCATCGTCATTTATATTTGTACATAAAAATTGTCCCTATTTGTATGCATATTTTATATGCTATTATTACAGTTAAAATACAGTACTGACCAATACATGTACCAATTGAAGAGAAATAGCTTGCTTGCATGCATAAAAATGTATGATATATTTACACATACAAATAACTCAAATATAGAAGGAAATGATGTCCAGGGATTTATTTGGCAGCATCCTGTAAAAAGTCATTGTACTGGGAGTTATTACAACATTCTCAGTGTCTTCAGTCGTCTAAAATTTGAGTTTAAAGTTTTTGCACAATCACGGTCAACATAAAATGCAGCAGGAAATCGCCATTAGTCAAATGTGTTCGTCTAATCCTGCTGCAAAATGGAGCTTTTTCATTTTTATCCTGCCACGCATTAGCTTGTGATTTTATATGTCAGATACATCAATTCTGCCAAGGAGAGAAGATGGGCAAGAACAAATTTAAAATATAGACTCCTTTGCTTCAGGGGAAGTAGAGAGGGCAGGTCTTTGTAGAGAACAGTAATAAAGATCTCATTTAAGGGAGTTTCTGGGTTTGATTCTTTGCTGCCCTTCCTCATAACTAATTACTCCCTGGCAAATTGAGGGCCTAACCAGCAGATCCAATTGAATATATATTCACCCTTCTCTGCTGAAATTGCATAGGGAGAGTGTAAGCAGGGAGACATCAGACCAAGTCCTCTGACATGTTCATACCAGGGATGAAAGCACCGACCAGTTGCTGGCAGGAAAATCTGCCATTTCTTTCTCTCACGCTTGCTATCCTTTTCTCATTTTGTTTCTCACTCTCTCCCACTTTCTTCTTTCTAATTCTCTCCCTTTATTTGTGCGACCACTGGGATAAATACAGCAACAGTCCCTCTCTTCCCTGAGAGTCATGCCTGGGAGGATATTAGTGTGTGCCACACTCTGCTTGCTGATTTGTCTTAAGGTAATTATTTCTAATGGCTGTTGTTGTTTTTCCTGCAGAAACTGTAATGTAGCCCCTTTTGTATCATTGGCTGAAGCCTGTTGTTTCTGTAAGAAAAACAATAGGCCCACAGATTAGGACTGCATATTATGGCTCTACTAAAACAGCAGGCTTTTGGTATTGGTACCAATCCTATCAATTCCTGGCATCCTTCCCCCTTTACTCCTGGTAATTAATCTTTTCATGAATGCTGTCACATTTAAAGCCATTTCATTAAGTTTCTGGTTCCTGTATTTATGTAACTCACCACATCTCTTATCTGCTCCATCAGCTGGAGAGATGAGGAAAGAGGTGATGCCAGGTGGTGGGTTTGCTCTCCCTGTCCATCCTCCATCTCTGCAGAGCATGCTGTCCCATAAATAAAGTCACACACAGATGACAGACAAGCAGCTACATGTTTCCGACAGCCTGAAAGGGGCAAAATTGAGACATCAAAAATTAGGAAAAGCCCCTATGAATGAAGTCCGTGGAATGTGATGCCTGTTTCCCATATGTGTGTATGTACCGAGCGCCTAATAGGCAAGAGCTTACACACTTTGTGCAGTATAAAATATTTTTAATGTAAAGCATTGCAGATTTCTTAAAGCAAGGATGGCAGTTCGGAACAGTCAGCTCCTCCTGCTGTAAACTGATGTTCTTCCTTCCTCCTCTTCAATAAAGCTCTAAACCACCTCCCACAAAATGCACCAGCTTCGAACCATTTCTATAGATCAGGAAGCTTTCTAGACAGGGAAAGGAGAAAGGAGGTTTAAAGCCACTTTTGCTGGTATCGCTCCAGAGCGTTATTCCTGGTTTTGAAAGGGAGTCGGGCTCGATGGCTGCAGACAGCATGAGGCTGCAGCGTGCATATTCGTAGGGTGCAGCAGCAGGTTGAGAGACAAAAGCTTGTATTCCCAGCCCTGCCTCAAATGACCTTGTGCAACCTCTTAATTACTGCAATTACTTGCCTCCTGAGATGACATTATTAGGCCTTGCTCGGTAATAAGGGCTGTGAAGTTCACAGAGTTATTCGTGCTGGTTGGTGAAGGAGCAGCGAGTAAAACACCCGGCCATCTTGTGGCTTCCAAGCCAGCTCAGGGTCAAAAGAGGATGGCCGCCGGCACTTCTTGAAATTTCAGAGGTGGTGGTGTCTGATGAGTTTATGTTTGGGGCTGGGAGTTTTGCAAGATGGCATCTGCATTACTTCATTGAGGGTGTGCAAAGAGCACTGCTGCACTGTGGCTGTGTCTAAATATGTTTTATCCGGGACTGAAAACAGTAACTGTCCCCCTTCAGTACTGTCCATATATCATGTTTCTGCCCCAAATCAAACATGAGCACTCTAAAATGATAAAATACTAATTATAAAATATGAAAGGGTTAAAACTGACAGCTGCTGAAGCCAATTTTTAGCTTTAGCAACATTAATTCAGAACTCCAAAACGCTGGGACATTTTGTTGTCCTTGAAAGAAAAATTCAAAAACACAACAAAAAACCAAAGCAAACAAATAAAACCAGAAAGAACTGCAGAATTCACCCTAAGGCAGAGAATAAACATTGAGGATCTCAAGTGGAGCATTTAGTTATTGAGAAGCAGCAGCAACTGAAACAGGAGACTAAATGGAAAAAATTAAATAGCCTTAACTTTAATCATTGCTACCTACAACGACAGATATAACTACAATTGCCTGCAGCTGAGGATGCTGGGATGAAGCAAGAGCCCTTCTGCCTTGATGTTTGCACCATGTGTGAAAATGCGACTGCTGCTGAACACCTTCTGCTTCTACTGCAGTCAGTTTTGACCTGGAGGTCCCTTGTTTGGCTGAAACAACACACAAGGATGCCAACCCTCCTCACTACCAGCTGTAATCCAAGTCCTGATTTCCCAGCTCCAGAGGGCTGTGTCCTCCAGCCCAGAGTGATCTGTGAAGGACAGAAAGGTTGTGATCTGTGGAGGGCAGAAGGGTTGGTTTTGCTCCCACCGCTCTGTTTGCATGGCTGCACCTCTGTGCAGGGACCCACTGACAAACCCCCAGGGCAGGTCCACTGCTCAGGTTCCCTCACCATGCACTGCTGCAGAATTAGCAACCAGTGCTGAATGGCTTGTTTGAGAAAAGCGTGGAAGGCAGGTGGATCAAGAGCTAAGCGCAGGAGAAGGACACATTTGGCTTATCTCCATAGGCAGGGATGTCAATCTATCTTTGTAGTAGGTTTGAATATGGAGGGGCCATGGAAAAGCTCATCTCTGGGATCATTGAGAGGAAGGAGGTGCCATGCCAAGCAAGGCAAGTGGGAAAGGAAAAGCACAAGATTCTTGCTGTGGGCTGCAGGGAGTGAATTTTGGTACCCTTTATTCTCTTGTGAATAATTCAGCCACTCCGTATGTGCATTCGGTTGAGCTTTCCTCCGCCACTGCAGCCTGAGGGAGAAACCCTGCCCTCCTTCAACATCTGCCCTGCAATTGCATTATGTTACATCATTGGATTTTTTTTTTTGGCCTTGTTTTTTTTTCTTTCATCCACTGGCACCTCTGTAATACAGGAGGTAAAATATTTTCATTACCCTCTCCCCAGAATGTGGAAAACTTCAAAGAGGAGGTAGAAGGGAAGTTAGCTCCTCCAGCCTCATTCCCCTACTGCTGCCATTCCTCACAAAATGAGCCCACACGCCTCTTGCATCGTGGCATTGAGATTGAGCCTGTTGTATGTTTTGCTTTATTTTTTTTTTTCCCTAAAATTATTTCACATTGCAAACCTGGCGATTATTTCATGCTGGTTAAACTATATTTGTAGTCTTTCATCATACATAAGTAGACTGAAGTAAACTGCTGATAGTGAAGATATTGTTCTCGGTGTTTCTCCTCTTGCTTTATTCATTACATTATGCCTATAAGCTTGCATAAAATGTTCATTGTGGTAATGCACCTTTGTTATTAATTCTTGTGGTGCTACATATTTTTATGAAACATAATTCATTCACAGAGTGATCAGGTAATCTATGCCAGTGTGTATGGGTGTATTTTACACACAACATGGACACATACAAGACTCAATTACAGGCACCCCAAACACATACTTATCCATACAAACAGAGGGACCAGACCAAAATGTCCTATTTATTTTCAGCAAAATACTTTCAGAGCTCATTTTCAAACTAAAATCCTTGACTATGGACATTTTTTGCTGCCTTGAGACCTGGCCCAACAGCAGAGAGATGCAATACCAGCTAGCAGTATCCAGCTGAGGATCTGAAAGCAGGATGTGTGTAACAGTCCAGGATATACCACACAACACCTGTGTGACTCCTGATCATCAGAATCATTATTTACAAGGAGGCAGAGAAGCTAAATGTATAGCTGCATGAGGCAGCAAGGAGACAGGAGGTAGAAACGGAATAGTGGTACTTGAATCCTGGCTTGGCTCCTGCTTGCTTCACTTATAAACTACATACATTAGGACATGGCCCTGCTACAGAGCTGGGCTCCTTTTCAAAGAGAACAGGTACCTAATGTCACCGATGGCCCTTGTTCAGCAGGAGACAGATGTCTCATTCCTAGGTTTCTCTGCAAATCACATCTAGTCACTCCATCAAGTAATTAAAAAACTGTCCATGCGCAGGACTTGGCTAACCTTCTTGCTAGCCTTGATTCTGTTCCACACCTGTACCTCTATTGTGTGCAGTATATAAAGGTATCATTTTTGTATAATTCCTCCACTACACTGATATACCTTCATCTTATCTTTTTTTTTAATTCCTTTATCATCTATGATTCTAGGTGCTATGAAAGAGTGAGAAAAAAACCCCTTCTTGTCTCCCCTCTCTCCAAACAACAGTAATCCTGCCCCTCCAGCTCAAGTCTGATTGAGCAGGGCAGGTGAGATAAGAGGGCAGATATGATGTGTGATGACAAGAAGCTACTGATCTACATGTCCTTTGAGTGGGATAACTAGGGGAGGTCCCAGAGCCATGGCTAAGCAGGAGACCAGGTGGTCCCTTCTAACACATGAGGGAAATAACTGATGTTAAAGTCAGAGAGCCCCAGAAGAGCAGCACCATGTGAGCATCAATCTCAACTGAAAGCAGAAAGGTTTTCAGAAATGAGACCTTCAAGAAATTATTGGCCAGCTCAGCACTTGAAGCCCCTGGTCCTGCAGTGGCCACCATCCCTACTAGTGACAACATCTGAACGACTTCAGCTTGGAGAAGAGAAGGCTCCAGGGAGAACTTAGAACAGCTCCCAGTACCTAAAGGTGCCAACAAGAAAGCTAGAGAGGGACTTCTGACAAGGCCATGTGTGACAGGACAAGGCGGAATGGCTTTAAACTGATAGAGGGCAGATTTAGATGAGATATGAGGAAGAAGTTCTTCCCCGTGAGGGTGCTGAGGCACTGGCACAGGTTGCCCAGAGAAGCTGTGGCTGCCCCATTCCTGGCAGTGTTCAAGGCCAGGCTGGATGGGGCTTGGAGCAACCTGGTCTAGTGGAAGGTGTCCCTGCCTGTGGCAGTGGGTTGGAACTTCATGATCTTTAGGGTTCCTTCCAACCCAAACCATTCTATGATTCTATGATTTGAAATGGCATCAAAGGTCTCTTCAACTGTCAAGAGGAGGGGAAACCCATGAAGAAGATGAATGAGCAAGTGACGATGCAATACCACATCTTCACATCTGGGATGAGCACTGGATAACGTGTTGCCCCCACCATGGTATGCTGGGATCTGGACAGGAGCCCTGCAAGAAAATGAGATAAGAACGTGAAGCCGTGGGAGTGCCTGAACTGGTGGAGGACCAAGAGAGTGAAGCAGGTGAATATGTCCCATCCTGCCTGCAACCATGGGCATCCATGAGCAGCTCATGGATGTACACCATAGGGCTGGCCGTAATTCCTCCAGCCCATCCTGCCCTGGCAGCTCCATTCTTTCAGCTCTGTTAACAGGATCTGCCCAGTCAGTGTCTGGTACTATGCACTCCAAGGAATCCCCTTATTGGATTCCCGTGAGATGGGCCCATGCTGTTGCAGGTGTTCCTGATAGCTGCTTCTTTGCCACTTGCATGGAGCTTTTCAACCCTCAGACAGCTTCATTTAGATGTGTGGGGCAACCAGTACTCTGTGTTGTGCTCCAGTAACCCAACTTACACCCTGCAAGTTGTGTTTTAAAGCCCCAAACTCTTCCTTGGAAGGCATCTTCTCTTTCTAGCCTTGGTAAATACAGCATCCAATTGCAGAATTCTGATATTGTGCAGCATGGAAAAGGCTTTTTTGCCCCTGAGTTTTATTATACACAATTGATTATACACCATTTTTCTCTCCTTCTGAAACCTGCACAATTGGACTCATGTTGCCAGAAGAACCTGCTGTTACCCAGCCCCAGGGAGAAGAAATAGAGAACAGGAAGAAAGCCATGTTTCAAAGCTCTTAAAAGTTTAAAAAAAACATTTCTCTATAAAATATCTTGCAGCTGTGTGTTCCAGGGGCCTTGTGATTGTCACACAGTATTGGGGCTACCACAGCAGTCTGCACGCACTTCTGTGTAACCATTTCCAGGCAGAGATGAGCTCACTCTTCTCCTCCCAGGCCACTGTTTCCTTTCATATTCAGGATACTGGTGTCTTTTTGCACCTCATAACCTGCCAAGCTGAGGGACACAATGCTTCTCAATGGACCAGAAATAACTGGGGAGCAAATGAAACTCAGTACATGAATGGGTTTGCTGAATCTTTTCTTCATGCGGAGTTTAACTCCTGATCTGGAGGCTGTGAAATGGCATGGCATGGCAGAAGACACAAAACCAAGCCAGGGACGTGCCCCAGAAATGTCATTTTCAGCCACAGTCAAAGCTTGAGTTATGCTTCTTCATCAGACTGGTCTGGTTGAGCTATGTGGAGCTGTTAGTCTGGGGTCAGAGAACAGAGTAACCACACGGTGACAGCCACACCAGGATTCACTTTCCTAGCATTGGCGCATGTTGATGCGGCTCTGTCCTCCAGGTCCTGAGCTGGTCTGGCCGGCACAAGCTCTGGTCTCTGTGCAACTCACTGCATTTTTTTGGCACAGATGGGCCAGAAAAGAGCAGAACACAGTCGAAGATGTAATATTAATATCTGGAATGAGCAGGTAAGGAGCATGTGGGATGTTTCTCTGGTTGCCAGAACTGCAGCATAGGACTGAAGCCTTTTTCTCTGGGGGTGACAGGCCAGCTGGATACCCTTGCTCAGTCTACCCACTGCCGTGAGCGCAGAGCTGCTCCTGTCTGAGACACAGTAGCTGAGACCAGCACTGCTCCTGGCTCTACACAGGGAACATACAGCCCATGGCATATTACACACAGAAGTGACCACTTGCAGCTCCACTCACACCTGGGCTGAGTTACAGCCACCTCACCATGCAGCCCCTATCTGCATTTTTCAGATATGAGCAGTCAGGTGAATCATCCTCACTGAGCATCAGGTGAGCTGAGTTTAACTGTAGAGCATTACAGCTGGTGGAAATGGTTTGAGCCCCCAGAGAAAAGGAGGATGCTAAAAATAATAAAGATAAATAAATAAATTTAAAATCAAATTTCCTCTCACTGACCTTATTAACATAAAAATAAGGAAATGTAGAACAGGAGCCATCCTTTGTCAAAAGACTGGACCTTTTTCAAAGACTGGATCAACATTTAGATGGCTATTAGGGATTATTCCTTTCTATATATGAAATAGGAGCGTAATCTAGAGACAGTTCACAGAACTGAAACTAGCTTTCTTAACTGAGCATTTCCATGACCAGAAGCCCCTGAACTCTCCTGTAATCACAATTATACATAAATATATACATACATGCATTACCCTTCCTAACTGTGAAAATTTCCAGGGCTAGGAGACCCCAAAATCATCCTCTGCTCATGATTAAGTTTAAATACACACACACACAAATAAATAAGCAAATAAATAAAAATTTTGCTCAAGCGTAAAAAAGCCCAAGTTTTTCTCTTCTTTTTTTTTTTTTTCCCCAGACTATCACAGCTGATAAATCAATATCCTTTCCTGATTCATTGCTGCATAGATCAGCATTGCAACAAGTCTTTGCACATCTCAGTCTCGCTATGCAAGAATGCAAAAACACTTTACGTGACTTAGCTGTTTTTTCAGTGACTGAGAAATGCTTAGTGATTGAGAAGAAGCAGTAAATACACACTGCTGGTATATAGAATAGCCTTCCGAAAAGGATTTCAGGGTCGAATCCTGTCTATGTTTGCACTGCGTAAAACAGTGTAACTCCAGTGAAGCTAACAGAGGTAGTCTGGTGTCAAACCCATGTGGATAAAAGGATCAGGCCCTCTAAGCTTTAAAGTTATGAGTCTTTTCAAACTGCAGATCTACTGTCAACATTTCAGTGATTACTTCTCTTTTTTCCAACACACAAACATAAAATAGTAACAAGATTATCAGATTAAAGAGCCAAAGAACAGCCAGTTTATTATACTCTTGAGTCTAAAACACTCAAATCTTATGGGTTTCCTTCCCACTCTACATCTTGTAGGGGGAGATTGACATGTTTGTTTGTATTTGGCTTTAATTTTTTTTAATGGCAGTCTGGTATAGCTACATAGGAAAATAAACCAACCATAATATAATGAATTGCACAGTGCAATAAGCAAGACAAAAATACTCCCGGACCCCCAGAACAACCCTTCTGAACATTTCAACTTAAAAAAAGAATAGAAATCTTTGCTTGTTTTCTGTCAGTGCCCAAGAAGAAGAAATGACAGGACAAACAGAATGAAAAGGACAGAGCTGTTTAAAGCTAAAAATGTGCAAATGCTGCATTCCTTCTGGGAGAGGAAAAAAGTAAAACCCACCACCCTTGCATCAGTATAAATTATTTAAATCAGAGATGGTTTGTGTTAAGGGTCTTGAACAGATTGCATAACTGTTGCACAACTAATGTGTACAAGTGTGTCACTAATTTAATTTTAATTTTACTGTATGAGTTTGTATAAGATCCCCCAGCTGTCATGTGCTCATCATCTGTCACAGAACTATCACTAAGCCATGCTGGGCTAAGACAGGATTATAAACGATGAACTGCCATGTGCTCTAAATCTTCTTATTTGCCTAGCCTGGAAGGTATGCCCTGTAAAATTTGATTGGCAGCGTGCTCTATTCTGTCAATTGACTTTGAAGGCCTTTTCTATTGGCGCTTTGAGCAGATCTCAGTAGCTGTATTGACTGTCACCTGCTGACTCCAGCACGTGCCTGACCTCAGCCCCGCGCCGAGGCTCCTTCCCACTCGCCGCTGCATGGCAGGGCCGGCTCGCTCTGGTGGCACGTGCGGCACATAAGGGCATATGGCTGCCTAGTTGTGTGCAGAATAGAACAACTGAAGCCAAGCAGCCCCGCACTGTTATTACAGCAGATGGGGGAAGCGTGGCATTCAATATTAAGACAGATGCCACCTCCTTATTCCACCTGTCTGGAACTTGGACATGGGACAGAATGAACTGTCTGCCTAATAATTAAGAAAACAAAGACTGCATTTATGAAGCTCAGCAGAGCACCATATCTGCGAAGCATGCACAGATATAATTGTTGACTATAACAATAAGGAAATGTAGACTACTGCTCATCAGATGTTCAGATACATATACACAATTACAGTAGGAAACTGTACTGTTCCCAGCTGCTTTTATAGTCTTTTATTTAGGCTGGTTGTGTATTAAGTTAAATGGGAGAAACAAGTTGGCTGGCATTATTACTATTATAAATAACGCTTTAAAATTACAGTGAAGTTCCTTAAATAACAAAGCGCCTACCGTTCCCCCTAACAGTCACTGCTGTTATTGTGCTATGCCCTTTCTTGCAAATTTGCTCTTTGCTTCTCAGTAGTCAACTGTTTTTGTAACAGCCAGAGAGAAATAAAACATTCTTTTCAGGACTACTATTATTTTCATGTATTTTTACACAACAATTTGCCTCTTTCTTTGGTGGCGTTAAAAAAATGATAACTGTGTAAAAAATAAGGCCTGGCTTCTTGGCAGTTATGCTATATTTTGTTTCTTTTATTTAATCACACTTAATTTGGGATCAATTATTATTGAACACACCATGCTTTGTGATGGGAATGATTGCGCTGGAGAGAGTCTGATCCTCCCTGGGTTTCAGCCTGGGCTTGCCAGGGTGGCAATGGGGTTGGGCTGGTGGCCTTGGTCATACTATGTAATTGCAGCAGGTCTCTGGCCCTTGTATAGCCCAAGTGCCTCCAAGACCCCACAGAGGCTGAGGCTGGGGTCTGCAATTATTGTGTAGGCTCAATAGCACCTATATATTGTCTGGGCTTGGGTCTCAGCCCTCCTGAGTGGCAGGCATCAGGCTGGCCCAAGGCATGCATCCCATTTTTGAGGTGAATTCCTCTCTTGTAAGGGAAATCCCAACCATGGCCAAATCCAGTGGTGCTGACAGCCCCAGTCTCCCCCTTATGTATCTGCATAACCCCACGAGTTCTGTAGAATTAGGTGCTTGGATATAAAATTGAGCAGGTGTTGGCTGGGTAAAGATACTTCTCTGTAGAAACAATAAGCCATGAATGCCTATGACTGGGAACCTAGTGTGATCCAGGAGATATTTTTAATACCTCTTACCTACCTCTGACCTACCTCTGACCCTCTTTTAAATGTCCTGCAGGGATGACGCCCATCCTTAAATCTTTCTAATTAATTTTGTTCTCTTTTGACTGAATGAATTCAAAGGCAGCTTAAAAAAATCATCTGTGTCTGTCCTGGGATTTATCTGTAAATGGCAATTGAAATAAAGATGAATAAGTTGAAGAAAATGAAAATGCAGGAACAAGTGTTAAGGGCATGTGTACTAAGTAGACATTATATTCACAATTAAGGATATGCAGAGTGCCTATTGTCTCAGCAAGCCATAAAAGTGTGCTTTTATGTTTATACACATATATTTGTATACACATACTTGCATATATATATATAAGCTATGTAAATCAAACATTTCAATTGATTAATTGAAATTTGAAAGGTAGAAAGATCACATGCAACACAACAAGCAAAGCTTGATCTTCACATTGATGTGTGTATATATATAATCATTTAGAAACATACATACTTAAATATTTGCAATAGAAATTAGTAGACATCATAGATATATGAATGTGTTTAATATACACACATAGGCATGCTGAACATACTGCAGTTCTGTAATAATACTCATAGACTGTTTTACACTTATTTATAACAGATGTATTTAACCCAGACAGCCCGTCCTTGGGAAAAAACCAAGTACCAGATGTATTAGATTCTCCAAAGCACAGAAATCACATGTAACACATTGCAAAAGGTAATCAAAACCCCAAATTCTTTTCGTAGAAAAGACAGCATTAAAAAAAGACACAGATACATATTACAAGATGAGGATCAATTTGAAAAGATCCCACAATATCTGTTACCAAGAGCTTTGTTAATCTTTAAAAACCTAGAATGATTATTTATAGGGAAGCTGTGAATTAACTAGGGTTTAATAAATAGCTCACAGGCATGTATGTCAAGACTGTGCTTTTTGTTTTTAGATGTGTCTGTATTTGGAAAAAAACCTCAAATCAACAAGAAAAAAAGAAGCTATTATTTGTTGGGTTTTTTTGTTGTTTTTTTTTTTTTCTGTAACAATTATTTCAAATTAAAAGCCCATCTGACGAAAGGCATATGGATGGAGAGGGGGTTCAGTCCTAATTGAACAAACCAGGACTCGTGAGGTTAATTACAGATATTAACGCTGTTGTTCTTCAGCTTCTTGCCCTCACGAAGGTTCCAGCTTCCAAATGACCTGGCTCCAACAATAAGACTCTCTTTAGCCCATTAACTAATTGATAAAAATGTGAGTGTTTAGAATGAGTCTAATTAAATCACCGAGCCTTACAATTACGAGTCCATTTGGTAGCTGTCGGGAGATGGGTAACCTCAGCTGGCATTGTAGGCGAATAAAAGATAAAAATAAAAGGGAGCTTAACCAAAGATCATTTTGAAAGCTGTTCATTTGAAGACAAAGTACACATTTGCCTGAAATGTATACATACACCACTTCAGACTAGCACAGTGTCTTGAAAAGAAAATGGAGCGTTTAGTAATCATGATTTTTTTTCCCAGCACATGAATGAAATTCTCTCCAGCTTGTGTGATGGAATGAGCTACTTTTATATTCATTACTGAGTTACAGTGAATACCTAGATTCCTTGACAGTACCCAAATAGCTGATAGCAGGTACCTCTATGTTCTTAACAATTTTTTTTTCTCACTCTTTCATAACTGCAAACTCTGCAGACCCACATCCCTGAGTCCCCATACTGGTTGGGGCTGCTGCTGTAGAGACAGTCCTCAGATGGAGAACTCAAAATAGTTCTCACATGTCCCATTTGTGAGGTTGGCTTGCTTGTACACATCACAGGTGCCCTTGATAAGGGAGCTGAATAATATTTTGCATGTAGAGACTCCTGTTGAAGGTGTGTCTAATGTCCTAAACATCACATACAATTCTCATCTTACCGTGCCAGGCAGAGATTTATATCTAAAAAAAGATGAAGAGGTGGGTGATAATGTTTGCTGAAGGAATGGCTTCCATAGAAGGAATCCTAAACTGACAGGCTGAAAAATTAAAAAATGAAGTTAGATATAATTAGAGTCTATAATATGAAAAGAGGAATGGAGAAGGTGACCAGGAATGACTATGCACTGTCTCATGGAAATATCAACCAAAAATGATCATCTGATAGCTTCAAAACAAGTGAACGGAGTAATTTTTTCACTGTTAAGTTGCTGAATTAATTGCCAAAGGAAGTTTTGGATGCTAAAAGTAAAAATTAGAAAGCTTCCAAATAAATTAATGGAAGAAAAATTCACCCCAAACTAAAAAAACATAAAGACACTTTCTTGATCTTGGGAAGTCTTTATGCTGTAGATGTCTAGAAATTGAAACAACATACAGGGGAATTTTCACGGTATGTCTGCCCTGCTCTTATAATCTATAGCCATTACCAGTAACATGATACTGGGCCTAAAGTGTTTTTTGGTTCACGCTAAGGCTGCAGTTTGTGCAGCCTTAAGGGGCTTCTTCAGTGAGTCGACTATAAAGAGTGTGCCCATAATGGTGTCATAGCCACCCAGGGAGACTGGAAGGAGCTTTGCACAGCCTGTGCATAGCAGAGAGTGAGAAGACAAAGCTCATCAGGTCAGTGAACTATGGAGATTTTGCTTTAGCCTCTGAAATATGGCCAGGGAGTGAACCACACTTACAGCAGTTTTTGGCTCTCTGCGTCACTCTAAGGCAGGCAGCTGGAATCACCAAGATTTATCTCTGCCCAATGATAAAATGTCCAGCACAACGACTTGCAGGTAGTCATTTGTGGGCTGGAAGTTCCTTCACCTAAGGGATGTTTTCTCAGTGTTTCGCAGAATGGAAATCTTAAAAAGCCAAAACACAGTAAGAGAAATCCCAAACCCCTTTTTGTATCACTACAAAGAAATCACATCATTTGCTGCCTGGCATGTCTACTCCTGGACTGTTAAAGCATACTTATGAGGATCCTGGGGAACCTGGAGAATGAACTAGTTAATGCGCATGGTTTGATCACAGACAATGCTACACACTAGCATAAAGACCAAATACAGTAAGTCACATTTCTCAGGTGCCCCCTATTGCAAGTGCTTTCTATATAAGCAAGGAATATATCTGTCCTATGTCAGCATAACAGGAGAAGAAGCCATCTCCTCATCTTCCATTTTCACAGCCTCACAAATCTATCTCTTTCTTCCTTTGATGAGGAAGCCCAGCTCAAAAATAAGCATTCATCCCTCTCTTTGCTTTTCTTCTCCTGCTTCTTTCTATTTTGATAGTGCTCTTGTAACTAACGCTCCCCACTTTGCTCATGGGAAAACTTCCCTTGATTTCCTGGGCTTTGGGTTCAGGCCCCACAAAGCAATGGGCTGTTAATGGAAATTCTTAATCAAGCAGGGCATCAGCCAAAAGGCTACGGATCTGGGCTCAGGTGGTATTTCAGGTGTTGTGACTAGGCAAGGCAGAAAAGCAGACTTGGATCAGTCAGAGTTTAGTTCATTTCCGGCTTTATCGATATTTAACCAGTCTTGGATGCTACCCAGCAGTGACTTGGCAGCTGGTTCAGAGCATGGAACACAGGTGTGATATGCTTCTGCCAGTTTCCCTTGTTCAGAAGATGGGCAGCTGTGTTCTGTGCTAGATGATGCTTCCAAGCAGCCTTCCAGGGTAGCCCAAGGTAGGGTCTGTATCCTTAGATTAGCCTTGAAATGGCAGAGACAAAGATAACCACATGAAAGTTCCAGGGAAAAGAGGTGATCACCTGGGTAGACCACAAAGAAAGAGAGCATTTCTAGACATTGCTGCTATTGGAGTGTTCAGGACCAGGGCTACATCAGCTCACAAATTACCTGGAGAGAAAAGGATGGAAGTCTTTTAGTAGATGGAGCAGGCACTGTCTTTCAGTTCTTCAGGACTGTCTCCCTCTGCCAAGCAGCATGGCTTCTGCCTTATCTGGATTGACCTTCAGCCAGATGGCACTGATCCATAGTTCTGCCTCAGCCAGACTTTGGAAGAGGAGGGAAATGGCTGTCAGGCAGGGGTAACTGAGGCACCTTTTCAGGGAATTCACACATCTTTTGAGGAATGTAAGTTGCAAGAGCAAATCCGGTGGGCTGGAACAAGCTGGAAATGGAGGAGGTTCTGGTTTGGCTTCTGACAGAATGGAGAGATTGAGATGAGGCCTTGTGAGCGCTGCTCCAGATGTCTGTGTCTGCATTGACACTGAGATAAACATCTCCATGAAATCCAATGAATGATTGAAGAGATTTCAATAGTTTAAGAAACAAAGGATTGAAGTTGGTTGAAATTTTCTATATTTTTCATATTTTTAATCTGCTTGAACATTCCTGAAATTATTTCACAGAAGAAATTCAACCTTTAATAGAAAGGAAAAAATATCGTTTTTGGAATGATATTTTGTGCATCGGTTGTGAGGGCCAGCAGAGGGAGGAAAGGGTCTATCGGCCCAGACAATTTCCAGTCATTCACATTTTTCTCCAGTGTTTAAGGTCATTTTCAAATGGAAAAAAGCCCTTAAAAAATGCAACATGCCGTAAATTTTCTGTAGCTTTGCATAAATGTGGAAAATAGATACATATATATTAAAAAAAAAGAAAAAAAAAAAGGAAAATCTACTTTAAGAGATTTGCAGAGTGAGGTTGTGGACTGCTGCAAGAATTGATGCCTGGTCTACCCTCCTTTTCCCTTTTCCTATCTCCGGAATAAGCCACCCTTCAAAACTTCTGTATAACAATTGTGTAACAGCTCCTATTTGACTTCTGCTCTGCCAAATCACTCCACTCACCAAAATGTCACAGCTCTTGTAGCTGAAACCACATCAGTATTGAGCAGAAGGTTGAGATGAAGGTTAGCCACTTGGCAAGGTCTTGTCCTGTCCAAGGATACTTGCAAAGTTGCATCTTGATTGGGTTTAATTGCCTAGGATCACAGAATTATTTCACAGGTGTGAATGAAAAAGTATGAAATCAAAGAAAATAACATAACTCAGCCCACCCAGAGATTCAAAGCTGCTAAGAAGACACCTTCTGCACAGTAAAAATCTCACTGTTTACTACGTTATCAACCAAATAGAGGGGATGTAATACACAGGACTGAAGGATGTGTGTGTGCAGGAGGGAGAAAAATCCTTTAGAAATGCATGCAGTAATATCTGAAGTGTTACCCTGCAAGTCACTGTTTTAGAGACAAAGAAACTACTTACAAATATCAAGCTCCAGACCTGGGCAATATGACATAAGTGCAGGGTAATAAGGAAATGGGCCATTAAGGAATGAAATGCTTGTTTAGCATCTACCATGCCTGCTTTATCTCAGGACTTATCATAATAATTGCTTGGTAACATACTAAAAACATTAGTATGTACTCCACTGTAGGCCCAGGAGAATGAAGAGATCGTGGAATCATGGAATCATAGAATAGTTAGGGTTGGAAAGGACCTTAAAATCATTCTGTTCCAACCCCCCTGCCATGGGCAGGGACACCTCACACTGAACCATGTACCCAAGGCTCTGTCCAGCCTGGCCTTGAACACTGCCAGGGATGGAACATTCACAACTTCCCTGGGCAGCCCATTCCAGTGCCTCACCACCCTCACAGTAAAGAACTTCCTCGTTATATCCAATCTAAACTTCCCTTGTTTAAGTTTGAACCCATTACCACCTGTCCTGTCACTACAATCCCTAATGAAGAGTCTCTCCCCAGTGTCCCTATAGCCCCCCTTCAGATACTGGAAAGCTGCTTCACACAGCCTTCTCTTCTCCAGGCTGAGCAGCCTCAACTTTCTCAGCCTATCTTCATACGGGAGGTGCTCCAGTCCCCTGATCATCCTTGTGGCCATCCCCTAAACTTGTTCCAACAGTTCCATGTCCTTTTTATGTTGAGGACACCCGAACTGCACACAATACTCCAAGTGAGGTCTCATGAGAGCAGAGTAGAGGGGCAGGATCACCTCCTTCGACCTGCTGG